>JASFDG010000672.1:0-10646 GCA_036937095.1 Phaeolepiota aurea
AAGAAGGTGCTCGATATCCTTTTTGTATGTGCCCTACCAAAGACCCTGCCACTACCCCCCATGGAATTTGATTTTGCCTAAAGATTTTGGCATGTCCACTCCCTCCCATCGCTCGCTTGTTGAAACCTGATGGATTCGACATAGATTCGCTACATGACAATTGTGGTGGCGATGTAGGCAATCTCCCCCTTTTCCACAGCTCACTGATATATGTTGCCCCATCTACACAGCGCCTGTGGATATTGTGCGTCACGTCCAACTTCAATCATGCAGGAATTGCCGACGCTCATATGTGAATATAGTCATGTTTTCTGTGTGGGATGATAGATTTGTGCGTATTGTTCACCCTTGTATCAGCTTCCCTTTGTTTATTTGATGCCAATCATCAGTTGTACGCACACTGGATGATTCCTATCAACTTGAGCACTGAAACGCCCAATCCTCGGTAGATGCGACGCATTTTTGCGAGTAAATATTACTCATATTTGAAACCCAAGTCCAATCTGCTCATGATTATGCCTCGTAGTTTCAAACGATTGTCGGGGGATGCTCCGTCGCACTCGCCGATATCGTACTCTCAATTAGGTGAGGGGAGCCTTGCTGCCATCGGGAATGTGGAGGATTGAGAATGACACGTCACCTTCCCCAATAGAATATGGTTGTTATACAATAAAAATAACACCCTTCTCGCTATTCTAATCTTCATGAGTATAGGTGCGTCATTTTCGTGTCCTCAGGTCACCACCGACTTATTATCTGCAGCGCAAAACGTTTATGTGTGAGCCCAATCGTGTGGTGACGAAACGAAATCCTTTCCTAATCCCTATAAATAGGGCTGTGGCCCTCAACATTTATTTCACAGATCATGCCCGTACGTTGATATGCTTCGATTAATGCATTAGACTGAATCAGGGTCTGATAGAGTATGTCCATGTTGGGTGTGTTGCATCGTGACTTCGCGCTCAGCTTCTACCTCGGTACTAAACCCCATGGCAGAAATTTGCTACATGGCTGCTCCCCCAGTCTAAGAGTGAGCGGTATCCCTTATCTCTGTAACGTAACATTCGTCCTAACGGCCTTTCTCGTTAGCGCAAAACCCGCTTCCGGACACGGTAAGATTGTATGTTATTCCACATATGATCACAGTAAGTAACGCGTAACATCCACTCCTATGTCTAAAGTCCAACATCTTCCCTTCCGACAGGCAGCGACCATATTTGCGTTATCCACATTTCGCTGTCTTCAATCGATACACATGAGCGGGTGGCGAAACATGCCTATCACAGCACAATTTTTTACGGATGGTGTCTTCTGGTTCATGCCCGCCTTTGGTGCGTGTTCAAGATATATCCATACTGGTGCTGTGGCGAGAAGTGCTGACGCGATCTTGCTTTTATCACAGCGTTTCTCATTTCAGGAATGTGCGTATTTTTGCTGAAGCCGCTATATGCAAACTTATCTTCCCTGTGAGCCATCGACATACCATTATTGATCAAAATTGTTAACCAAACGCCTTTTGCATCAGAGCCTTAGAAGTGTGCGTCCATATGTAATTCGTTCTTTATGATAACCTCACTAACCGCAAGAGCTGCGTCATGACAACAGGGCATATTATCTCGCCGCGACCAGAGTTACGATCAACATGAAGCACATGGTTCAGTATAGGGGCGAGGACTTCACTAACAATACGCAAGCGCCAAGAGGGGAGGAACTTCAGACGATGAAATTTGCCCGTGGGTCCTCAACGATGACAACGCATCAATCTTCAACAACAGCAGGATCAACTACAGTATAATACACTGTTGTTAACTGCGATATAATTGGAACGTGGCCCGCTGTTGATGAATATGAGCATAACTTGAACTTCAAAGGACAAGATCTTACGATTCCATTACAACTTCACGTGACCCTTGAACTGCCCTCTTCAGCTACCAAAAAAACTGTCGTGCTAGTGCTCGCTGGGTTTTGCTCCGAAGAATTCGAATACATGTTCCTAGAGCTCAGTTGTGAAATCGGTCCTCAAAATGGGCCCTTCGGGCTGGTAAAAGGTGAATATCCCTCTGTACTTGGCAACGTGTTTTCCTATTGCTCTTTGTGAACAGAGTCATGAACCTTCGACATGGCTGCTCATCAAGACGCTAATAACAAGATTGGATACGTTACAATGCGGGATGCTCCTGTAGATCTGTACGAGCCACAAACTAGAGACAGCGATTCTCTTTTCAGGTATGTATTTGGCACCACTATAAATATATCACAAATATCCCCACATTGTTCCCGCATAGCTCGCCTAAGACCCTCTCGAAAACACCCCGTTATGCTAATATAAATTACCCTATCAAAAGTAAATGGTCTCCTTTGACGCTGTATTCGACTGGATAACCTTAGCATGCGGAAATGCCAATGTGCTGGATCTGGCCCCTGGGCTGATTGTGTCATTATGCTACAGCGATGATGCGGGTTGTGGACGGTCCAGCGCGCCACCTTTCTTTCAATCCAGACGTTAATGCAGTACGGGTACTTGTATGTGAATGAAGCCTTTGCGCTTCCCCGAATTTGACCCGGGTCGCATATTCAACTGGCCTAGACATCAATACTATTCCTCCTCTCTACCCCCAAATGCTTGTATTTTGGACACAGCAATACTTTTTCGGGTATGTCGGCGCTGTTATAAATATAAGAATCATAAGTTCCATCTTTCTGTAGCTAGGGTGCTAGATTAATATCATGATGGCCCCGGGTGAGTCACTGCCTTCTCACACGCACTCCGCCATTTTTCTGAGATCAAGTTTGACAGGTTTAATACAAATACCATGTGTTGCTCGTTGTGATGCTGGTAAATGGGACTGGCCGAAGTGGTTCTTAAATATATGGAACTCGATACAGTCCCGTAACCACCCTTGTAACAATGTCAACAAGCGAACTGGATGAACTGTCCCAGTCTATAAGCCGGACACGATTCACCAATAGTTTTGCTGGTGAGTTGCCCGAGACTATTTAGATTTGGCTTCGCTATACTGAGAACCCGGACCTGCGGCCTTCACCTAGTATCAGCACTAACACTGATTTTGTAAGTCCGATCCCCCCGGGCCACACTTGCTTCCATAGCCATTATTGACCTCCTGTTCTCAAGATACGACTACGTCCTGACCTTGTCAGATGAAGTGCAACTGGTATGGAAGTGGAAGATGAAGTTTCTCGATTTCGCTTTTGTATGTGTTCGACCTGTGCCGCAGGCTCATCCGCATATCTGTGACCAACAACACATTTTGAAATATGCCCACAGATCTTGGTGGGTGCCCTTCCCGACCCTTCTGCCCGATGATTATCTGGAGTTCTGCCATCTCATGAATTGGAGTAGATCCGCTACCTCACAATTATTGTAGCAGGGTAGGTGCTACTTGAATGCACCCCCCTTCTTGACAGTTTACGTGCTCCGAATTTAGCTTCAGTATCTATTGTGCGTTGCCTACAAACGATTAATTTTTGCTGGCTGATGCTCAGGCACACCGGTAGACATGTTTACTGTGTGGGATAATAACCGATTTGTGCGTACCCTTCCCCAAGATGACCCTCATCAGTTCTGACGCCAGTTGATAGCCGTACGTAGTACATTGAACCATCCATGCATAGCTCAGGCGACTAAAAGAGTCAATCCTCACTGGCAGATGCGACGCCCTTTTGCGGGTAAACACTGTGCTGCCTTGAATTCAATCAGCTGATGAACTAATAGGCCCAAAACATCATCGGAGGGTTTGCGGTCGGACTTGCGGATATTGTACTCTCAATCAGGTAAGGAAAGTTACGCTATCTTCGAAAGCGTACATCTCACATCGTTTCTCAACAGGATATGGATCTTATACCACAGGAATAACATCCTTCTTGCTGTCCTCATCTTCATGAGCATAGGTGAGCTGGTTTTTCATGCCTTTAAGTATCTAACAATTCATTCACAGGACAATCCATTTATGTGTGAGCTCACTCATGCGACGATGCGATAAACCCTTACCTAAACTGCGCAAACAGGATGGTGTCCCTTAATTTGTATTTCACGACTCAGCCCCGTATGTTAACGTGACTTTCTTCGGATTCGGTGGGAAGTTGATCAAAGTTTATATGATTTTGCAGAATACCTTCATATCGGGTACGTGCTCTACCTCTTAGCTGCTGGTGGCAGTGCCTGCCACTTGGGTGCCCTAAAACTCTGGATATGCTACAGGAATATAATACAAGGCTGCTTTCTACAGCCAGACTGTAAGTCCGGCCTTCGTCTCTATCCCTATCATGAATTGTCCCCCCCCTGAATTGCCTGTCAACGAAGCGGAACGGGCATTCCCACAAGACGTGAGGTTTTACATCGTCCCTCAGATGGTCACAGTAGGCGTTGTGCAGTCCCCGTCCTTATGTTGAATACTGATCAATCCTTTCTAATAGGCAGCAACCATGTTTATATTGTCTACATTCCGCTGCATCCAATCTATATACGTGGGTGGGTGGCGGAACATGCCCATCACTGCGCAATTCCTCAGGGATGGTGTCTTTTGGTTCATGTCCGTATTTGGTGCGTGTTTGACAGATCTCTCATCACCGAGACGTTGTCGCAATGAGGATTGACATGTCGATTTTATTTATCACAGGTTTTCTCGTTGCGCAGATGGTTGTAATTATGCTGAGACCAGCCTATGGCAATACATTTCCCTTGTGAGTCTCTATTGATATTCCTACTTGGCGGCTTTGTTGATCTAGCCAACCATCACCGTAACCTATCCCAGGCCATACTTAGCGTGCGCCGCGATCCATTATCTGTGGCTTCATTATTTCTAACACGTAGCAGCGCATATTATCTTGCTGCAACCAGAGTAGTGATCAACATGAAACGAATCATCAAGTATGGGAACAGTGGCGGCACAAATCATACGCACCTACCGCAAGTCCAGCTCCAGCCCATAAGGTTTGCACGTCACAGGTCTGTAGATATGACGGATATGATGGATGTACATGACGAGCCTCAGACGAGTACAATTCCAGCGTAATGCAATTATGAGTAGAATATCACTGGATAAGGACATGGATTACTACTTCTCAAGATTTTGCACGACTATACGTCCTATACGTGGAGGAATCCACTCCGCATCTGTTAGAGCCTTTGCCAATAGCTCCATCGCCTTCGTTGAGCGATATCGCAAGCGTGTCTCAAAAGGGTCCGGGAAGCTAATGAGTGCCTCGTCAATATTACCCACAAAATGCCACAAAGATCAAACTCACAAAATCGTTCTAGGTTTGAATGCGGCCTCGAGTAGGATAGCTCCAGCCTCGTTCAAGGTGGAAAAATGTCGCACGTCGCCAGTAAGGTCAATATATGATCGCATACAATGTTTCCCTCGGATTTGAAGCCTGGATAGGCGCATCGGGCGAAAATGGAGACGAGATCCTTCACCCTTTTCATCTCGGCGTCAGAGCTATCGTAACGCTCGGGGGATGAACTCCAGTGGTTTCTCGTAGGCTTCGGGGGGTGATGAATCATATGCCTGTTCCGCCAAATTGGCATATCTTGGTCGTGCAGTGCAAATGAAACGTTATGGCATAGCTTCTTCATTTGTGCACACATCTAGGGCAAACACCTTGAATAGCCCTCTCCAACGCCGACGCGACGCCCGCACACCCACAAACCCCGTGTCACTTCATTACATACCGTGTAAAGGCAGGGCGGTGCCTGGAACCATCACGTACGCGTATACATCATGATGCATGAGTAGCGGCTTTACGGCTTCCACTAGATTGAGATACGCATCAGAGTCCCTCCCTTATTCTCCAGGAGCCGGGGCCCGTCAGGGCTAGCCACCTGTTCTTTTCCATGAGAACGCAAGCTTAAGGCGGGTTATATAAAAGGGGAGAGGAGACTTCATTTTCTTCTAGCGTCCACCTTGTCTGGCCTGGGCTTGGGGGCTCGTGATCCGATTTTTTTTAAATCCATCAGAACTAAGCTTGAAGCGCCCAGGCTTCATTTGGGGTTTGAGCAAACACGCGCTGGGTTGTTATTTATTCGAGAGCTCGAAGCATTCCCCCCCTCCCTTCCACCACTAACAACAACAACCCAACATGTCCCACCCCAATAGTGCCAGCATCAGCACCACAGACCCAACCCCACCCGACGCAACTGCCATCGCCGGCGCCTGGCTGCACACATTCGCCGACACGCTCGCCTCAGAGGACGCCGCGCGCGTCGGGGCGTGCTTCCACCCCAACGGCTGGCTCAAAGACATCCTCGTATTCACGTGGACGAACCGCGCGCTGCACACGCCCGCGGGGATCGCGGCGTACCTCGGGGCACCGGACAGCTTCACCACGCCCGCCCCTAACACTAGCAGTGCTGGCAGCGGCGCCGGGGGCGAAACGACATCCCGGAGCAGACTCGCGCGCGCCAGTGTATCCGCGCTCGCGCTCGACCACCGGGAGTTCCTCGCGCCCGAAGCGCTCCCGCTGCGCCTTGGGGCCGTCCAGGTGCAGATCGCGGCGGGGTTCACGTTTACGACGCGGCTTGTGCGCGGGCGTGGGTTCGTGCGGCTCGTGGGGGATCCGGCGGCGGCTGGTGCGGGGGGTGGTGGGTGGAAAGCGCTTGCGGTGATGATGCGGGCGGACGCGCTGATTGGGCATGAGGAGATCGGGCATGAGCGGGGCGTGGGAAGTGTTGCGTGGGGCGATGTGGAGGCGGAGCGGCGGCGTCGGGTCGAGGCGGATCCGCGTGTTCTCGTTGGTGCGTGTTTTCTTTTCGTTTGGTCCGACGATAGCTGACCCCGTTGGGGGTGATGGAAAGTGGGTGGAGGGCACTCGGGGCTGATGATCGCTGCGCGTCTGAAGCAGATGCAGATCCCGGGGCTTGTTATTGAGCAGACCCCCCGGATTGGCGATACGTGGCGAGGGAGGTATCCGACGTTGAGGTTGCATTCGTCGCGGAAGCACCATGGCAGTACGTCCTTATACGCAAGCCTCCCCCCCACCCTCGAGCTATAACCCTGATCGGCCCTGCACTTCCAGTGCTATACCAAGACTACCCCGCCAACTGGCCTCGGTACACCCCGCGCGATAAATACGCAGACTGGCTGGAGCAGTACCCCGTCTCACACGACCTCGTCGTCTGGACCAGCACACAGCTCCTCCCCACCCCAACATACGACACAGCAGCGAAGCGGTGGTCCGCCACTGTCGCCCGCGGCGGCACGCCCATCACCCTGCGCCCCGCACACATCATCCTCGCGACGGGGTTCATCGGGGACCCAATCACGCCGCACACCCCGGGGCTCAGCGGCGTCTTCGCCGGGCGCACTCTGCACGCAGCGGCGTACGCCGGCGGAGCGCCGTTCAAGGGCCAGCGCGTCGTCGTCGTCGGCGCGGGGAACACAGCAGCGGACGTGTGCCAGGACCTGCACCACAGCGGCGCGGCGGCCGTGACGATGGTGCAGCGCTCGTCGACGATCATTGTTACTGCGGCGACGGCGTCGCGGAATCTGGATATGAACTGGCCGGAGGGTGTCCCTGTGGACGTGTCGGATTTCAAGGCGGCGAGCGTGCCGTTCCCGCTGGTGACGGAGATATTGAAGGGGCTGCCGGAGCAGGCGTGGGCGGGGGAGCGTGCGGTGCATGAGGGTCTGGCTCGGGTGGGCTTTCGGGCGGATTTGGGGAAGGAGGGGATAGGGCATTTTCCGACGTTGTATGATCGACCAGGAGGTGAGTTGGGTTCGGGAAATTCTTCTCTTCGTTGTTGACCTGTGGTTTTTAGGGTATTGTAAGTTGATAATTCGTTCGTTCTGGGATGTTGATTTACCATGATTACACAGGGATCGATGTGGGGTGTTCGGACTTGATCAGTGCGGGGAAGATCAAAGTCAAACACGGAGTTGAGATCGCTCGTCTCGAGCGCGATCACGTCATTTTTACCGACGAAACTTCGCTGCCTGCGGATGTTGTGATATTTTCGTGGGTGAAGTTTCTAATGTTGGATACGCAGCGCTGATGCAGGGCGCCAGCACCGGGTATAACGGAATCCGTGAGAGCATGAGAAAGATCATGGGCGACGAAGCCATTGATAGAACAGGCCCTGTGTGGGGAATCAACCAAGAAGGCGAAATCAACGGGACATGCTGCCCATCAGGCCACCCAGGCGTAATTCGCATCCGTGTATTTCTTTTGCTGCATAAACTGATCACATGGTTGCAGCTCTGGTTCTGTGTTGGCGACCCATGGGTTGTTCGCGTCGGGTCCAAGCAGCTGGTATGGCTATTCTACAGATTAATCACCAGTTTTGCTGAGCATTTGAACAGGCACTTACTTTGAAGGCGATAGAGTTGGGATTGGTCACTGAAATCTAAGTTATATTTGTGTACGCGACTTGTGGTACCCGGGTGAGGCACGTGACTAAAATAATAAAATTCTTGTGGTTGAAAAGACCCTGATCGCTTAAAATGGACTTTATCGTTTTGTACACCACACCGAATCCTCGATGTCTGTCAATCTCACAAAAGACGAACGCAAACTGCCCCAGAATCCAAATGAAACGGCTTCTGCACAGCCTGGTGCCAACTTTTTCTTGATCACCTTGGCATTAGCTGTGGTAATTCTTGTTTAAATTTAGGTTGGGTTTGTGTACAGATTTCTCATTGTTGTGGGCTCCAGGCTGGCTGGGTACTAGCGCTGGTCTCGCAGGCTATCGTCACACACGACCGTGAGGACCCTACATAAACAAATATTATTCTACTAAGCTGCTGCTACAGTTGGCAATGACCTTGTTGGCGTTATGTGGTTCGCTATCGTTCTGCAGACTTACCTCATCCCCACTCTCGCTTACGCCATCAAATCCCGCTCTCTATCTCTACACGCACCTCAGCTCACCGTCGTCGCCGCCATGACCACCGTGCTCGCCTCCATCGGCATCAACGCCAACGTCTTCGCCTCCACGGATTCCCAGAAGGCCATGGCCGCCGGCTGGCTCCTCACCGCCATCATCGACGGCATCTGGATCCTCTACCTCACCTCGCACCCGCAATCCCCCCTCCTCCGCGCATGCAACGCCCTCGGCCCAAACACGCAGTTCGAGCCCCCGCTCATGAACATCCCCACCGTCGCAAGCAACGTCGACGCCTTCGCGTACCCGCCGCGCCCGACCTCCAACGGCGCCGCGACGAACAGGTCCTCCCGCCCGGCGGACTCGGCAGGGGGCGATCTCGAGGGCGCAGCAGGGGCATCGCGCGAGCACTCGCGGCGCCGCTCCGGGGGCGTGTGGAGTTCGGCACATGCGCATGGCGGGGCGGGCGACCGGACGACGATGGCGACGATTCCGGGCGAGCGGGGATCCTCTGCGGGGGGCGGCCATCCTGTGGGTGGAGACGAGCGGGGGACGGTGCGGTCAAATTCTGGGGCGCGGCCTGAGAGTGCGACGTCGCATGGGGGGACGGCACGTGGGACCTCGGACGCGCTGCAGGAGCGGGCGGAGGCGTTGTTTGATTGTGGGTTCTTTTTTTTTTTTCGGCTTTGTTTTCGTAGGTTCTCTGACCTAGGGAAATCAGATTCTGCGTCGCCGAAAGATCCCAACGAGATTTCGTTTAGGAAGGGTGATATTATGGATATCGTTGACCGCACGGGGAAGTGGTGGGAGGTGAGAAGGAGTGATGGCAGTAAAGGAAGTGCGTACATGACTTCTTTCAAGCTTTTCAGATGTGCTGATCAAATATCCTTAGTTGCTCCGTCGAATTACCTTCGACTCCTGTAGCTCCGAATCCCACAGCCCCCAATATACGACAACACATATTCATCTTTTAATCATGAAACGACCCCGGAACTTCTGACGATATTCGACTTGCCAGCCCTTGCTTATGACTTCGCTTCATACCACCTTTGGTTATAAGAATCAAATGTCTTATCCCCACTCTTTTCGATTTTCGTTCGCTCCCCCAGTCCCACTGGAATGACTTGACGTCCTCACTTATGCTTTGCTTCTCAGCGATTATGGTTACGAACGCGACTACAACTACTAGCGGCCCTCTACGATTTATCGCTACGACTTGCATCCTTCTTTGTTTTGCTTATTTTCGTTTCCGATGCTGCAGATCTACTTCCCTCTCACTTTTTTTTTAACCACTAGGGAGTGCTGCCTCTCGAATCAATCTGATCCCGTATTCATGATGAATACATGTGTCTCATTGTACTGTGAGGATGTATATCTGCATCGCACCCTATGATATATTCCAAGAAGCATGAAGTGAGGCTGAATTGGTGCATCGACAAGAGGGGTGATACCTCAGTCAACTTCACTATTTCCCTCCAAAGCTAGCTGGAATCCATACCTTTGGTCCATAAGAACCACAATCATGCTCCTTCAATCTTCTGCCCCTCTGGAATGACGTGACCGCCAGCTAGCAAGCTTGGTTGGCCGTGCTTGGCAGTAGCTTCCGCTGCTTAGTCACAGTAGAAGCCCAAAACAGAGACATCATCGTCGCATTTGCTTTGCTCTTCGGCGATTATGGGTACGGCTGCAACTATATAATTTATCACCACAAACCTACATCTTCTCCTTTCTTAAGCTTATATATCATTTTTGTTGCCGCTGCTGTTGTGGATCTACTTTGCTTTTTTTACTTTTTTAACCACGACTA
>JASFDG010000673.1:0-10589 GCA_036937095.1 Phaeolepiota aurea
CTATGGGCTGGGGAGCCCTTGATGTATGTCAGGGACCCAGGCATGCATAACCATGAGCAAGAGGCAGAGGGGGCAATGCATGTTGTGGGAATTGGCATCGATTTTTCGAATCGCAGGAGTTTGCGGGTAACGTGGTGGAGTTCATGCGGATGTGTGATGGTGATACTGGGAACATGCATGTGCATCTGGAGATTGTGGTCAATGAGGCAAATGGATATGTTTTTTTCTCTTGATTACTGCTAACATAGGGGGTACTCATGTTCTTTTGTTGGCAGCAATTGTCCAAAGTATATCTCGATACGTAATCTTATACCACATGCTGTACGGGCCCCCCATGTAGTATTGGAGAATCTGCACCTGTCAGAATCTGATACACTCCCAGATGATGTTATTGCGCTGATTCATGCTTTGGATATGGTGTTTCTTGGAACCACATATGCTGCATTGCCGGAGGACAAGAAACGGTTCCCATCTCACCTCGGCATGAACCAACACAGTGGCAGACCTGGTTTTGTGCGTGTCTCGAATAAGCAAACTCTTATCATGCCAGACTTCTCAGGTGAGTGCACCCCTTCATAAAAACATAGTGCAGGGGAAAATGCTAACAATATATTGAATCAGGGAATCATATCATGACCTCGCTCGGCAACATCGAGGCCATGCCTTTCACATCGCTGACCTTCGTGTCTTTCCTCATGGGGGACATCCTGTACCTCACTGGTTCTGCGAAGAACCTGATCGGCGCCATAGCACATGCAGTGATGCCCCTTCAAAACACACTCACAGCAATCAACATCACAGGGTACACCTTTGTGAGAGATGCGCTGCCCCTGCGGCAGTGCCCAGGCACACATCCCGTGTGGAGCCCATACAGCCCCCTGATTAAACTGCTCATGGAGGAGCGCACCATATCCTATCTGTTCGCGGAATCGGACAGGCGCACCGGCCAGCTCGTCGCAATCGATATGCGCAGCCTGACGGTGGCGTCGTTCACGTGGGAGGTGGCGCCGCCCCCCAGTGATGGCGGTGAGGAGGATGAAAGGCAGCTGGTGATTACACCCGGGCAGGTGATCATGATAGACTTTGCACCGCTGCTCGGGGCACGGCGGTATCAGCATATGGTGCTGTTCGAGCCGAGCGTGGTGAACGATGATAAGATCCGCACGTGGACTGTGTCGTTGTCGTTGTCGGCTGGGGAGACAGGGCCTTTGCGGTTCTTCACTGGGCGGGTGTTTGAATCCAAGCAGGATGATGGTGGGGAGCTGATCTACCTTTGTGGACTGGAGGCGTTTGAGCGGGGCATCGTGGCGACACTGACGGATGCTGGTGTTGCGAGAGAGAGGATTCGGACAGCTTTGAATATTAAGACAGGGAAAGGGAGTTTTTGAATGGCAATGGGTTGGGCCTTGCTTTTTTTTAAATTGATCTCGCACTTGTATCTACATAAATTTCGATATCTGTCTGGCCTACTATCCTACTGGGGGAGGGGGGGGGTGAACTATTACTAGAGGAGAATATCGAATTTACTTCTCACAAAGTGCTGCCCCCATTGAGTGGCCGGGCCCCCAGAGTCACGTGCCTCCGCGTTGTCAGTCGCCAATGTTGCATATCCAGCACTTGCTGCATACTCAGTCAAAAATGGCAGCAATGTCACCAAGGTATTTCCACACCTAACATCCATTACCCTGATGTGCCACACAACATATCCAGGGCTCCCATATCATGCTCGTAGGAATCGACTTTCAGATGGGTGGCACCATGGTGCATTTGGCCCTCCACTCACATGACATGTGTGTGTCATAACAATCATAATAGCTATCATTTCGCTGTATGTGAGTGAATTCATTGTGCGCTATATCTCCGAAAAGCCCGTGCGCACCCCCCAACCCTCAGAGGCCAAGAAGACACCAACGGCAAAGGTGCAGCATGGGATGATGACTCCATGCATCACGGCGATGCTCTGCGTGCTTGTGTTTGATACGATGTGCATTTTTGTCAGGTGTGTCTCTCTTTGTTATGACAGGCATGACATAAATGGATGGATGGGATGGACCTGTCATCAGCAATGAGTGCTACTTCAGTACACGTTGTTTCTCTCCTTCTCTTTTCTTGCATCATTTTTAGAATCACGATAAATTAGACACCATGGACGGAGTGATGGTTGTGCTTGCGATGCTTATACTCAATATTGCGCACCCAGGGCTCCTTCTGAGCGATGGGTTCTAGCAGATGGCGGTATCACCCAAGTCATTCAGAAGCTTCAGCAAGGCTGATGCGGCATAGACGGCTGGGGAGTGTCATTCCCCTTAATCAGGACTGCAGTCGAGGGCAACAACGTACATATATATATATCGTAATCTGATAGAAATGGAAACTGAAGATATGTAAATCAACCTGCACAAGTCATTTGCGAGTGCTGAGATAGAGTCTGTATACCTGCCTCGATGACATACTTACTAAATTATACCCCTTTTCTGACTGTTATCTATCCTTACTGTGTTCCCCATTCGAGTCCACGTTGCCTCACTTGGGCTTTTTTCCATGTAGATTTGAAGAAAAATATGACAACTTGCATAAACGGGACCGCCATCAAAATGATAGCGAGGGTCTGGCCAAAGGTCCAATCCCCTTCCAAGATGTGATCACTGCTATCAGGAATGAGCAACTTGCGGTTTTCGTTAATTGTAAGCTCCGTGGTTGTGATGAGGTAGAGCTGTAAGCTGAGAGTCGTGAAGATGAAGGCGACATATTTATGGCACTGGCTTTGCATCTGCTCGTCGGCCCCACTGGTGTGGTCATGGCTGAAACACCCATCTAAAAACCCAATGATGAAGATGACAGGAATAACGACAAGAGTCGGAATAATGAGTGACAAGATCAGATTGAAGATGGGTGTAATGATGAAAAAATAATAGGTGAGGGACCCACTGCGGAGTGATGGGGACATGACAGGGACTGCTTTGTGCAGTATAAGGAAGTGCATAAATGGAGTGCATTGAGAATCCTGGCCACCAAACGTCTGGATAGTAAACCACAGCCACAGACCAAACCCGGCAACGAGGAAAAGATGGGCAGATGCCAAGGCTGCCATGATCTGAATTGATCTCTGTGTTGCTCGTCCATGGAGGTGGTCGGGTGTTATGCCTGATAGGAAATCTGAATTTCCTTGTGGTTCCATGGTTTTCAGCTTAGCTTCGAGCAGTTCCCTCTTGATTGTGAGCAGTGCCAGCGCTTGGGAGATGAGCCTGGGATCCCCCTGCTCCCCATCACTACCTTGGGTCAGGAGCGCCTCCCTCCAAGCCTCCAACCTCTCAATGAGCTGTCGGTATTCGTGTTCTATGTCCTGGACCATGTTCATTGTGACATTTCGATTGTGGGTCGTCCCAAGCTTTCCAAACATATCATGCACTTCTGCAATCCAACTATCCTTCCCCACCCTTTTCTCATCGGACTCAAACTCTGAATTCCCCCCCAAGAAACCCTGCCACAGGTTCCCCAACACCTGTGGGCCCTTGTGGTTCTGTTGGACTTCAACCCCTTCTACCTGCTCCGACCCCATATAGAATAGCAGCAGGAAGAACGTGAGTGCACTCGTGTTGTTGATCAAGCTAAGGTTCAATACAATGAGGGTGTGATGGACCGATAGACCGAAGGTCTTGGACTGTAAGATTGTTGCAATGACCAGCGCGCAGCCGGGTAATAGGATGCCCAGGTAGACGTTGACCAGGCTCTCGATCTCGTGTTTTTTGATGACGCCATCTGCTCCGGCGATGAGGGGGTGGATGATGCTGAGGACTGCTTGGATATATATGGCTGCACAGATGCCGATCCCTGAGATGTCGGGATTGGGGGTGATGCACTGGGGTAGTACCACTGGTGTCGCCATCAAGAGATGCGAGGAGCTGACTCCTCAAAGGTTGGAGTTAAGTATTGGCAGTGGCTTACCCTTAACCTCGTGCTCAAAGCTCATTGACAGGTAGCACAGTTTTAATAACGTACTTCATATCCTTAAGACATAGGCACTGACTCCACATTGGAGGGAGGTAGATGCCAGACAAAGGTCACCTAACACCTACGCTCTCATAGCTGGCTGCACGAATTTTCATTCAAGCTTTGAATATATGGTTCACGGTATTCATTAGCATACCATTGTTATTATAGGCCAACTTGAGGCCAACGGTTCGGATGGGTCTGCGAAGGTTTCGCACGCTAAGATTTCACTGATGTGGACAAACTTGTCAGTGGCCAGTATGGGTGCTTAGAAGACAGAAGCCCACAAATATAAGAAAACTAAGAACACTGAACATCTTAAGAAACATACTCCCTACTGTGCTCAAACCACGTTTGCAGGAACCGGGCCAAAAATGGTACTTAGGCATTGGGTTGGCAGAGAGCGATTACTTGGGGTAAGCTCCAGTTCAGTGCAGGGGGCAGGCCAGGACAGACAGGGAGAAGACCCCTGGGTCTTGATTGTAAATAGTCAAAGTGTTAGTAGTTTCAACATGGGGTGGCAGCAGAGCCCCAATTTGCATCAAAAAAAATGGGACTCTGTGGTTCCCGCGTTTGGAGTAGGCCAACTCATTTGTTCAGGAAGTGTCTTGGTCCTGGGCGAGTCGATAGTCAGGAGTGGTGAGCAAACCCATGATGGGTAGGAGTGGGAGATCTAGCCAAATAGGCCAGACCCCAGGTCACAAGGCCGCAGGGGATGCCGGCAGGTCACCCTGGCAGGCTCACTAGGGTCTGTCATCGCGTTTACTCGAGGTCTCTAAAATGCATAAATATGTATAAAGGGAGTGGATAGTGGGATCAAAGGAAAGCTATAAGGCTAGTTGAGGCCGGTCAGTAGGGTAGAAGGTAGTGACATGGGTTATGCAACGTTGGCGACTGACTCAATGTGGGTGGCACTTTGTGAGAAGTAAATTCCATATTCTCCGCTAGTAACAGTTCACCCCCCCGGTGGGATAGTAGGCCAGACAGATATCGAAATTTATGTAGATACAAGTGCGAAATCATTGAAAAAAAAAAAGCAAGGCCCAACCCATCGCCATACGAAAACTTCCTTTCTCTGTCTTAATATTCAAAGCTCTCTGTCTGGATCCTCTCTCTCACAATACCAGCGTCCGTCAGCATCGCCATGACACTCCGCTCAAATGCCTCTAGCCCACAAAGGTAGATCAGTTCCCCACCATTGTCCTGCTTGGATTCAAACACCCGCCCAGCAAAGAACTGCCGTGTCAAACGCCCCTGGTGCCGATGCACCTGAACCGCCACCCCCTTCTCCCGAATCGTCCCTAGGCTGGGAACATCCACGTCAGGACTTGAGCTGGAATCATTGCCTCCAGTAGCAAAGATATGCAGCACAAGTTTCATGTTCACATGCCCGCCCCCGCATACCTCACCGCCGTGCAACGCATCATCGATCAATCTCAAAATGACACCTGGCTCGCGCATTGAGATGAGCAGCTCAACGTCCCACCTTCCACCCTGCGCACCCAACGCGAGCCATGCAAGCATGCTCAGGAATGGTGTTACACCGATCCCACCAGCAATCCAAAGCAGCCGCATCACACCAGTAATAGGAAGACCTAATCCTAGCGGCTTCGAATCGGGCAGCACAAACTCGCCTACGACACCCACAAGCCCGACTTTCAGCCCCAGCGGGCATGCATCACGCAGCGCCTCTGGCCGAAGCTCCACCAGCTTCCACGCAATCATGAACAGCGCGCCTGTCACAAGACCTCCGGCCTTCGCACGCAGTGTCATCGTCAACCACAAAGGCCCTGTCTCCCCAGCCGACGACGACGACGACACAGTCTACGTGTGGATCTTATCATCATTCACTGTGCTCCTCGGCTTGAATGGCGCCATATGCTGATACCGCCATGCCCCAAGCAGCGGCGCAAAGTCCATCACGATCGTCTACCTGGGCGTAATCACTAGCTGTGTCTTATCCTCCTCACCATCACCATCACTGGAGGACGGCGCCACCTCCCATGTGAACGACGCCACTGTTGGGCTATGCATATCAATCATGACAAGCTGCGCGGTGCGCCTGTCTGATTCCACAAACAGATGGGATGCAGTGTGCTCCTCTGCGAGCAGTTTAATCAGGAGGCTATATGGGCTCCACACAGGATGTGTGCCTGGGCGCTGCCGCAGGGGCAGTGTGTCTCTCACGAAGGTATACCCTGTGATGTTGATTGCTGTGAGTACGTTTTGAAGGGGCATCACTGCGTGTGCTGCGGCACTGATCAGGTTCTTCGCAGAACCAGTGAGGTACAGGATATCCCCCGTAAGGAAAGACATGAAGGTCAGCGATGCGAGAGGCATGGCCTCGATGTTGCCGAGCGAGGTCATGATATGATTCCCTGATTCAATACATTGTTAGCATTTTTCCCTGCACTATGTTTTTATGAAGGGGTACACTCACCTGAGAAGTCTGGCATGATAAGAGTTCGCTTATTTGAGACATGCACGAAACCAGGTCTGCCACTGCGTTGGTTCATGCCGAGGTGAGATGGGAACCGTTTCTCATCCTCTGGCGATACAGCATATGTGGTTCCAAGGAACACCGTATCTGAAGCATAAATCAGCGCAATAACATCATCTGGGAGTGTATCAGATTCCGACAGGTGCAAATTCTCCAACACTACATGGGGGGCCTGCACAGCATGTGGTACAAGATCACATATCAAGATATACTTTGGACAATTGCTGCCAACAAAAGAACATGAGTACCCCCTATATTAGTGGTAATCAAGAGAAAAAAACATACCCAATCGCTTCATTGACCACAATCTCCAGATGCACATGCATGTTCCCAGTATCACCATCACATATCCGCGTGAACTCCACCATATTACCCACAAACTTGTTCCTCCTGCGATTCGAAAAATCGATGCCAATCCCCACAACATGCATCGTCCCCTCTGCCTCTGCCTCTTGCTCATGCTTATGAATGCCCAGATCCCTGACATGCATCAAGGGCTTCCCAGCCCATAGTGCCGCATCCACTACGAGCATCGTATATCGTGGATGGCTCACAAACCCAGGCCGCCCATTGCGTGCAGCGAGCACCGTGCCCCATGGGTGGCCACCAGCATCTAAAACGGCGAGTGGCAGGAATGGAAGGTTCGCACAGTGAAACTGGGCGTGATCCCCAGGCAGCGTGCCCTCGATGTCAGTGTAAAAGTGATCCGTGGCACCACCGCTGAGCCCAAGTTTGGTGCGAATGCTTTGTTTACCAGGGTGCCAGCTGTTCAGTGACATTTTGTTAAGTTGTCACTGGTGAAGATGGAGATGGGATGTGGATACATAGTGCCTGGAACCACACTGTTTATAACTGTACTCAATGGAAGAGAGACAACAAGTGCATCAAATGACCAATCAGTCACATGCCCTTTTGTGCTTTGTAATCACCATCAAATGACATCACACCTGCCCTTCAGGAGGTGCCAGTGATTATGTCAAGTTTACTAATAAAAAAAGTACAGATGGGCAGAGGAAAGTGATCGCAGCGAGTCAAATGAAAAAACCAAACTCAAAGCCCTTTTGGACCCTCTGTATACTGCACATTGAACCTGATGTCAAAGACCAGAGTTAGTCTATAATATTCCAATGGTAAGGTGTTGTAACACGAACCACGTGGGGTCGTACTTGGCATAAGTACGCTTCATGAACTGATATTCACCATACGAGGAAAACACGTCCTGCGACTTGTCGCACTCGTTAAGGTAATGCGGGTATCCTCTAGAATGGGGGACCCTAGATACCAGTTCCTCATCAGCATTTCACGCCAAGGGAAATGTACTCACTGTTCAAATAGCAACTGCTTCCCCTGCTCAAACCTCTTTGGGACCGACTTGTGATGCGGGGCCAATGTTGCAGAGAACTGCACAAGCGCATAGCCTCCACTTGGCGGCACTATCACGTTCCCACCATTCCTCTGCATGGCGTCCACCATCGGCTGCAGCACCGGCATAAACGCCACCACTGACTGCACCAGGTCACCGCTGAACATTGCCGTGAAGTTCTTCCAGCTCGTGTGTGCATTTTTGAATGCCCGCGCATCCGCGACGAGAGCCGATGAGCTGAAGAGTTGTATGCCCACTCCCCGATCGTCCCCTGCTGGCAGCACCTTGCTGACATTGATGTAGCTGAGCGGTTTTAGGTCCGTCATTATGGTGCGGAGCTTTAGGAATGGGCTGAAGATCGACGGTGGGAGCTGCATGCCATGGTAGAACATATACACAATGACGAGGGAGGGTGGCAGTCCAGGGAGTACCCCCTTGACATTGTATACGAGAAATCCTAATGTGGTCTCATCAGAAAACCCCAACCCCCTATGCAGAACCTCGCCAACTCACCTGCCTTCGGGTCCTTGACCATGTATATGAAATGAGCAGTCGCCTTGAGAACTGCATCTATCTGGAAATTATCATACTGGAGATTTATCAACACCTCAATCCAGCCAGCAACAGAGAACAAAACACACAAGAACCGTGCCACCAAACCAAGCCTTCTCATCCTTGGTACCAGTACACACAGTGGTCACCTCGACCCGAGTGACAATACCAAAGTGGTTTCTACTGCCCTTCAAAGCACGGAGGAGGTTGCTGTATTTGTTATCCTTCGTCGCTGTGACAAGATTCCCATTCACCATGACAATGTCTGCCTCTTAAATGGTATCCGCCAAAAACCCTTCAGATTGCAAGAGCCAGCTTAGGCCACCTCTGAACATAAGCCCAAGGCTGACATCTCTGAAATACGTTTAGGAAGAGAGTGTCAGTTCAGAAGAAAACATGCTTATGCTTGGCGTCCCCTAACAGGAGCGACTCCGAAAGCCTCAGTCTTCGCGATAGCATCACCCCAGTGAACACCAGGCTGCATGACAATGGTCCCTTTCCTCTTATTATACGACACGTCCGTCATCTTGCTGAAATTGATCAAAATACCGTCGTCCACGCTGAAAACCCCGACCACGAATGAGAAAACGCGGCCCAAGGAAAGGAAAAAAAGGGGACTCCATCCCTGCTTACTTGTTCCAACCCTGCATAGCACTATGCCCACCCGCCTGGACCGCATACCGTGCTTTGTTGCTGAAGATGCTGCGCATGGCCCTCTGGACATCGCTCGCCATTTGGGGCATGACGACACAGCGCAGTTTCTGGACCCTGTTCTTGATGTCCCATGCACCGCCTGCAGTGACGTTGTATAGACTCAAACCCAGGGAAAAGACGATGCTGGATCCAAGACGCAACTGGATTTCCGAACACGCCCGTGCAGCCCTGCCCGAGCCCGGCGATGATGACGATGACGATGATGAGGGGGTCAGGAGAGCGCCCAGTGGGGTGTCTGGGGCGACGTCCTGCTGAGGGTTGAGGGAGTACCTGCCCGGAGCCGCAGAGCCATAGCACACGCCAAGTGAGCAGAGCTGGAACACAGCGAGGAGGGCGCACTTCAGGCTCAGCATCTCTTTTTCTTTCACTTGTGCGCCCATACGTTTCGTGGGTAGCGTGCTTATATACCAGCTATATGGGCACCCCAGATCACTGGAGGTGTGGGAAGGCTGATACGGAGGATCTAACCCTGCGCCATAATGCCCGTCGGGTGTAAAAGGCCTTGGTTAGCAGGGAGAGCGTCACTTGCGCTAGAGACATAAGTGAAGCGCTGAGGGTTTAGAGAAGAACTTGATGAGAAAGTAGCTTGGAGGCGGGGTATATGCGATATACCACATATATAAAAAATTGGCCCCTCCAAGTTGTTTGAGTGTGTGGACACTGTGTGCATTACCACATGTAAGGAGAAGATCCCCCAAATCCTGCAGGGCTTGGCAGATTGTGCCTGTGAAAGTGGTGCCCTTTTTTACTGGTGGCACAGGTACACCTATCATATCATCCCTTTGTGTTAATATCATGGGTCATTGTTCCAAGCCGATGAAATAGTATCCATTGCTGACTCCATGGTCACACACTGCTGGCAACTCCCAATGGTTTCCTACCCTAGAGTGAATGACTCTCAGGCCCCAGGTGTCAGCGCTTTACCAACAGTGGGTGGCACCCACGAGATACTTAATTGTGGTAGTAAGCTCGAGGTCTGCTCTCTGCATGAGATAAAGCATGGATGTATGATGGGGCGGACCTGTTGTTTTTTCCACATTGAAGCAGAATGCTATCCAGAGTCTGCAATGGTGGAGAGTGCTTTTAGAATCTCAGGTATGCCAGCAGCTTTCTCCCCATTCATAGACCTAAGAGGCACGAGAAGCATAAACATATAGGGGGGAAAATGTGAATCGGGAGTCTCAAAAGAAATTTGTAAGACTGTCGTGCCCTTCACTCACTCCCTTGTAGCAATGGCTCCAGGAGGTGGGTCCCTCTACAGTCCCTTCATTATCTCCGATATCCAACACGAAATTTTATTCTAGCAGCACAAGATGTTATTCCGATCAATGATCCTGCGGTGTACCGTTATATTCCAATGCAATATATTGCTCGAACCTTCATCATCCTGTTCGCGATATCAACTGGTGGGCATTCAAGTTCCCAGAAATTTACCAGCACGTATCTGACCTAAAACAACCCTCAATCTAA
>JASFDG010000674.1:0-10585 GCA_036937095.1 Phaeolepiota aurea
CGTTTTGGCAAATACTTTTTTACTTCACCCCCATCCGAAGGAGAAAAAAAAAACTCAGCGTTCGCCCGAATACGCTTAATCAGGCAGGTAGGCACAGGATCCGCGATCAGCGCTGACTCAGAGAGGGTCCTGCGGATGTGCCGCCTAACGGCCTCAGGATCTCACTGTCCAGCGGTGAGCGGCTGGGGGGGAGGGGGGGGCTGCGTTGTTTGTGCTATAACAATAGCGCACAAAAAAATCGCGATTTCACGGTGGCCGTGCGTGAAGCCAACACCGCCCCTAAATGGGCTGTTTATTCACATTGCGTCCTGCGTTAGCCCGGGTTGCCGAGTGGGCCCCCCGTCCCATAAATTACGCCACACAGGACACTCAGAGCCAGAAGGTACCGGCGTTACTGCCCCTTTACGGATATCGACTATCCCCGCCACGCGAGTCCGCGTGTCTGCGCTGACACTTGAAGTTCTTGGAACCTTTGACTCAGCGCAGATGTGTGCAACTTCGGGGCTTCATGCTTCATGCGCCGAATTTTTTATATTTTTTATTTGCCATCGAGATCATACCTATCTACCGCGATCACAAAAATTGCTCCGCCACTCAAACTCACAGTCATCCACATAATGCCTTGTAAAAACCATTCACAAGGCACACACCGCCCCTGCACCCGCGTGCGGAAGATAGAGGGGCTCAGAATCCAGATGGCTCATGTTTTTTGTTTAATATATAACCGATGCATCAACCGGAGTTGCCTTTGGGAGGGTAAATAGGATCGCAAGCAATAGACACCGCGCCACCGCGCCAGCTTTTGGCCCGTTTTTGGGTGCTGAATGATTCAGCTAGCTTAGGGGGGTATCCATGATACTGACACACCCAAGTCTGCCCTGGCGCAGCCGGGAAACCTTAGCCCTCCGGTGTCACTGAATCAGGGTCTCCAGAGAGAGGAGCACACTGAATCCAGATCAAATTACAGAGGTCCTAGTACTAATCCTCGGAGACGCGCGGGTGAGTTTACCTTTGCATTTTTATGCCCCGCCCGATAAATTATTTATTGTATCTCAGATGTTGTTTCCCGAGTCTCCTTGTCTCCGGTTTTTTTTTCCATCATCTGGGCATGGCTGAGCGCTGGAATGCTGGAGCATAGCCCGTTTGGGCAAGAAAAATAATGGGGACACAGCGTGCCGCGTACGATCGCATTCTTATCTGTTATGTAGCCATCCATCCCCCCACTGCGCCACCCAAGCCCAGATGCAGTGCAAGTCATTCACGCATAATAACATATAGCACCTCACGTCCGCCCCTCGTGCCGTGTTTATGAAGTGTGCCTTTCCTTCATTATCGTATACGTAGGCGAAACAAGGAGAATGGTCTTAAACAGCGACGATGATGATAATCTAACCCGCAAAATTACTTGCTACGCGCCCCTTCATCCAGTTATAGAAACCCCAATGCATCCCAAGCAGCTCGCATTTACTTTGGAAGCTTTTTCTTTTCGCCCCCCCTTCCCGTTTCAAGGCTTCTCGGGCTACTTACACCCCACCCACATTCATTCATTCATTCATTAATCACCCCCCATCCAATCTCCCCCCAACACACTCCACACACCAATGGCGCAAAAAAGTTTCGAACCCCCATTCTAATTCAAACGCCTTCCTTACACACACCCCAAATCATCGCACTTTTTCGAATAACAATAATAGAACCTTACATACTACTATATAACTAAAAAAAGAAAAAAAAATGCTATAATGCGTTTTGAATGCGTGCAGGACGTGGTGTGTGCAGTTGTGAGTGATGTATATATATAATAATGGTGCATGCAAAAAGGGACTTGTAGGTTATAAAAACTATTTTAATCATTTAATCAGCAGAGAGACGGGATGATATGATACGTTTGGTTGTGGTTGCAAAAAAAAAAGAAAAAGTGCCAGTTGCGAGGATTGTCGAGGGGGGATGTGTGTGTGCCAGTGTGAAGAGAGGGAAGACGAGAGTCGAGTAGAGGGCGTAAGTAGAACAGAATAATAAACAGAAATTGTCGTATGTTGAAAAAAAAAAATGCAAATGGGAAGAAGGTTCAATGTGATGCCAAAAAAAAATACTAGGAGAGGGTCTTTTTTAAGTTCAGTTCAAGTATATGTGTGTGTGATAATATGTATGATGAATGTGAGAGAGAGAAAGATGTAATGCGCGTGTGTGCGAGAGCCAAAATGCATGCGGATGTTGTGTCGAGTGCATAATAATAAAATGTGGTTGCATGTGCATGCAGAGGGTGAGGGGGTGGTAGGCGCTGTTGGCGTAGCCGGGGGATATGGGTGGGCGTATTATGCCAGGGTTTTTATGTGTGGAGGAAGGTTCGAGGTAGGAGGTGTCGCCGAGAAACGATGAGGGGGGAAGGGGTGGGGGAACGCTGAGAGCGGGGGGAAGGACGTAGAGGGAACGGATGAAGGCAAGCAAGGCAAGCACTCAAAACAAAAACAAAAACAAAAAGCAGAGAGAAAAACGAAAAAAAAAGACTTCTTCAAAAACCAACCACCATCAACCCCGCCTCCCCCAACTCCGCAGCTGCTGGTCCTGATATCGGCCCTGCTCATAATACCCAGCCCTCCCCCCAGCGCGATACGCATACCCCGCACCCGCACCGCCCACTGCCGTCGCGCTGCTCTGCACCGGCGTCGGGTAGAACTGCACCCCAGGCGGACCCGCATTCGCAAACGGCGCCGCAGGCACCGCGGACACACCACGCTCCTGCGACACCTGGAACCGCGGCTCACCGCCGCCAGCGGAAGTGGAAGCGGCATCAAGCTCGAGGTCCAGCTCGATATCCGAATCGAGTTCGCGCTCGGTGAACCTCTGCGCTTGGGATTGAGGCTGCGATGGTTGGGGCTGCGAAGAAGACGGAGCAGGCGCTGATGCTGATGCCTGAGCCGCCCCCGCAGCAGCGTACGACGACGCAACGGGTGGCCGCGCCCATACGTTATCGTGGAAATGCGGGAGCGCCTGCGCATGCGCGACGTGGACGTGCATATCGTGCGGGCTCGTTGACGCGGACTGTACAACGTGCATCGGCGCGGGGAAGCATGGGATCGGGAGTTGTTCCTGGTGGTGGTGTTGTGGTTGATGTTGGTAATGAAGCGGCTGTTGTTGTTGATGGTGTTGTTGTTGAAGTTGTTGCTGCTGCTGCTGTTGATGATGATGATGATGCTGATGATGCTGATGGTGCACCTGCGGCTGGTGGTACCGCAGCCGCGCTTTTCGGTAACGCGTCTCCTCCTCATCGCTATCCATCGGTGAGCTCGCCAGCGTGTAGAAATAGAGGTTCTACAAACACACACAGATCAATACCTTTTACTTATCCGTGACAAAAAAAAAAACACACCTGGGGCGCCGCAGCACGCCGCGCCTCGTCCACGGAATAGGCCGTCACAAGGGTCTTGGGCACAGAATGCCGCGCCGACGTCGTCCACTCCAGCGGCGTAAGATGCGCTCCATCCCCACTCCCATCCGCAACATGCGGCGAATCAATCGACATGCGCCCAAACGACTGCAGCGTCTCCAGCGGCGAATGCGACGTGCTCCCTCCCGCACTCGCGCTCCCACTCTTGTTCCCATTATTGCTCCCCCCGCTCGCCGCGTGGTCGTACTCCGGGATCTGCAGCGACATCGACACAGGGCGCTTCGCCGGGATATGCGCAAACGCCGCCGACGTGGGCGAGAACGCCGCCGCCGCCGTGCGCTTCGTCCCCGGCCGCGCGAGGATCTCGAGGGGCTCCAGCGTCGATGCTGGGCCCGTTCCATTCATGGACGTGGGTGCAGCAGGGGCAGGGGCAGGGGCGGGCGTGGGCGAGACGGGGGCAGTGATCTTTGGATAAGGGTTCCCCATTCTCCTTCGCATCGTGTGCAATGGCTCTGCGCGGGTTTGTGGCGGGGATGTCGAGCGCGCGCGGTGCTGCCTCCCGTACCCGTACCTATACGTATACGCATACGCGCGCGCCAGCGAACTATGCTGTGTCTGGGACTGCGGGGGCCCCAGATGCTGCTGCTGGTTCGGGTGCTGAGCCGCAAGCTGCTGCTGCTGCTGCTGATTCGAATGCTGATTCAATTGCTGTTGCTGTTGCTGCTGGTGGTGATGAAGATGGCGCGGCGCCCTCACCGGCCCGCGG
This sequence comes from Phaeolepiota aurea, assembly GCA_036937095.1. Lineage (NCBI taxonomy): Eukaryota > Fungi > Basidiomycota > Agaricomycetes > Agaricales > Squamanitaceae > Phaeolepiota > Phaeolepiota aurea. Next base: position 4,155 of record JASFDG010000674.1, read on the forward strand.
GGTCTGTTCCGGAATGTGCGGCTGTCGCGCTCCTTCGCCGCGACGAGGCCCTTAAGGAGGTTCATCCACGACGCATAAGTCGTCTTGTCGACGTACAAGTTAAAATCGACGCCCGTCAGGAACTCGCGCTCCATGCGGTTGATCTCCTCGAGCCCAATGCCCGATACCTCGGACCACGTCTTGTTCGTATACGTGTTGCTACAAAAAACGTCAGTCGGTTTAATATGTATAACGGGGGCAGAAAAACGCACTCATCGAGGAACTTGTTCGCCATCATCAGCGCAGACACCGCGATGCGGAACTCGCTGCCCTGCTGCGCGGGCGTGCACCGGTGGCGCTCCTTCAGGCGGTAGATGTAGTGCAGCGAGAGCACGATCACGGACTGCGAGACCTGCGTCGTCTCGAGGAGCTTCTGCATGAACGCGACGAACACGGGCGACGCGGTGAGCTGCAGCGTCGTCGACGTCAGCGCGACGCGCGGGAGGTCTCCACCCGTCGAGTTGGATGGAGAGGCGGATGTGGAGAAGGGCGATGCATGGGACGGCGGGGACGAGAACCACAGGTAGCAGATCATCTCGCACGTCTTTTCCGCGATAGAGTGTGCCGAGCGCGTCCGCGAGACGTCGAGCCAGTCGATGAGGGGTGCCAGTGCCGGTGCCGGTGCCACAGCTACTGTTCTAGCTCCTACCCCCACTCCCGCTACCCCTACCGCTGCTGACAACGACGAAGATGACGACTCCGTGGGTGTTTTTGGATGAAAAACAACGTCGTCGTCATGCACTGAATCCGGATAGCGGTCGACTATTGGTGGCAGTCGCGTCTGGCCAAGGTCGACGTCCTCTGGGGGTGTCACTGCAACACGGGTAATGCTCAGCAACGCGTACGTCTTGGGGGCGGTGGCACTAGGATACTTACGGGGCTGTGGCGGGGGCAGCAGATGGCGCTCGAGGTGCGCTATGGGGGGCAGCGTCATGCGAAGCGGGGGCAGGGCGGAACGGGACTGAAAGGTGGAGGTCATCGGGGGGGTCAGCGGGGGCTGGTGCTTTGGCTGCCATGGATTGTGAGAGTGATGATGGTGGTTGTGGTACAAGGAGGGTAGAGTGGCATTCATTGTGTTCTGAAACTGGGAAGAGGAGGAGGAGGAGAAGGAGGAGGAGGGGTATTAAAGTAAATGGGTTACATATAATTCAATATAATTTTTGAGGGGAGATGGTGGACGTGGCTGCATTTGCCGCTAAAGAAAAGGGTTGGAACAAGGTGGAATTCAATCACCATTTATTCTTGCTTTTTAATTCTCCTTTTTCCCCTTTCTTTTTTCTATTTTTCATCTTTTTCACCTATTTACAGTTTTCTGTTATCCCCCTTTTTATCCCCTTTCTTTTTGCCCTCGGCACAACCGGCCAACGGGGATTCCCCAGGGATTCCCCATAGCCTTACCCTTATATTATCCCATATATGGTGCTGACACATCACGTGCTCTCCTTCCTCGGTGGCGTCTCAGCACTCGGTCCGACTACGATCATTGTAAACCATAATTGCACAAGGACTTTTATATATATATAATTTAAGGATAGCGGCGGCTGGGGTTAAGGTCGAGAAGAGGATCCCTTCTACTAGAGCCACCACGACCTGTCACCGCAGATCCCCATCCATGGTCTTCCCATGCCCAGGGATGTGGACTCTGTCCTTGCTTGGTCCCAGAAACCTTGATGATATGATCATTGGAAGGGACGTCGGAACTAGTTTCTCGCCCCAAGTTACCACCCAATCTATCTCTGTAACTACCATGATCAACCTCCAAATATCGGGCAATTGTGTCACAGCTGGCATTATCTCCGATTTTGTATCATTCCCCGTGCCGTGCACCGACCGCCGTACCCCAAATCAGGTAACATCCCATCAAGGGGCGGGCAGGAACACTTGGACACACTCCATAGCCAGCACCTTCAAGCAACAACCCCGCAACACGCGCATGATCCGTACTCATTCAATTGTCCATAATAACAGTTGAGTCATGGCTGCATAACGGCCTGGAATGTCTCCGCTACGGGGCCCTAATCGAGCGGAGTCAAAACCCAATAAGGCGAGGGCGCGCTCACCGTGCTGCCTGTAGGGGGGCCGATTACGCGTCGCGATGAGGTGTGCATTACGATAAATTTGAATTATTCCCCCGCAGCCAGCACCACAATTGTTATCCGTCTACAGCCCGAGTCGGGGGATGTATATCGTGGTCTCTTCCCCGCGGCGATGAAGCTATGCCTCAGATGGGCAGCGACACTTTACACACACCGCCCATGGACGGATGTAACTTGGGTGAGACCTTGTTGAGCAATGCGCGAGAATAGGACAGACAGGAGAATGGGGGAATCCGGAGCTACAAGGGAGCGAGGAGCGGAACCGATTCGGCAGCGAAACAAGACACGACCTCGACATCGACCTCAACCTCGCGCTGACTCAAACGTTGTGGAGCGTCCGTTCATCGGTCGGCGCGCCGCCATTACAGATGTTTTTTGGGACATCTATAACGCGGCTAAGCAAGATACGCGAGACATTACTGTCTTGGACAACGGAAGCCCTCTCAATGAGGATCGAGAACCGGGGAATGCAGGCTGGTCTTGGGTCTTGACTAAAACCTTTTTTTTTTTTGACCCTTCGTGGTCCCAGCGGACATTCAGCGGGCTTGGTCTTGAGCGCTGAGCGCTGCCTCGTCCAAAAAACCCTACCGTGGCCAGACCCAACAACGGATGATCTCGGGTGTATGTGTGGGACACTTTCTGCGCTTGCGCTTGAAGGCTGTATGGCTACCGGGAGCAGATAATGCGCTGGCTGGGGAGATCTGCGTGCCGAAGCTACAGCGCCGATGCCAGATGGTACCAGATGTGAGCGAACAGTTAGAGCTGCACATGGAAGTCTTGTGTGGATCAAGAGAAAGAGAGGATCAGCCCAACTGTTATTCCGCAGCGTGCGTGGGTGGTGCGGCTTGGTGCACTCGTTAGCCACAGAAATCTTTTTTAAGAAAACCCACATATGCCCTCCATCTCGAGATCATCCCGAGGGAGCCCTCGTGGGGGCGAACGTTGAAGCTTCACATCGCCAGAACGGGGCAGAAGCCTCCATCATCAAAGCATCACCAATTCATCCAGTTAGTACGATTCAATCCCAACACATCGCTTTCTATATTCTACAGGCCTTCCAAATTTCAATCAGAGCAAGCACCTATACACTTTACCGCGTACCTGGAAACCTTCCGCGTAACGAAGCAGCCAGCCGGCCGGCCGGAGCGCCCCCACGTCCAAACATCAAACCCTCATATAGAAATCCCCCTCCAAATGCAGCATACAAACCCCAAAAGCAGCAACCGCATCGCCACATCGCCCTTTTTTAAAATAAAAAAAGCAACCCCAGCATGGGCCACGGAGATCTAAAATCCAATCATTCCCTCATCCCCATATTCCTCAGTGATTCCATCAAACGAATTAGGGAAGTATGGGGGGGTGTAGCCTAGACAGTCCCATATCGAATTTCGAATTTCGAATTTTTTTTTTTTCAGGGGGATTCCAGGATCAGAAACTGGGTCTGGCGATTGCGTCGTGGATAATAATTGACCTGTATAATACAATACAGCCTGATCGTGATCGGGGTTGAGGTGTGTGTGGTACTCTGTGGCGATTGCAGTACACAACTACAGACACCCAAGAGAGATACTGCGGAGCCAGATACGCGAACGAGCGGCGAGACGGCCGCACAGGCCAGATGGCAAGATCAAGAAATCAAAGAACCTACCCTTCTCGTACACGTTACCATGTCACTACTTACTGAGCACCATAGTGAGGCGTCCTTGGGGCCGGGGACACGGCGTGGGCCAACTGCCCCATCATCATCATCATCATCATCATCATCATCATCGAACACGCCGTTGAGCCTGGAGATTTTTAGCCTCCCCGGAGCCCAGCCAGTATGCCATATCATGCATGATGATGATAGATTTACAAGATTGGAGTAGTCATTGGTGGTGGTGGGGATCTTTGGCGTTTAGATCTCTCTAGCCTGAGATCTTGCTATTCACGAGGGGGGAGTTTTGCAGCTCGTGGCGTTGCTTGGAATATAAATAATATAATTTTAGATATATACCCTTATACGCTTTGGGAAATATGTATATGTATGTAAAATATGATCCCCGTCCCCCTGATCTCTTGTTACACATTGAGGTCGCACCTTGTTATAGGTACAGCAATGTGATCCAACTTGTGATTATCACTTGCAGTATACAGTTGCGTATCCTCAAAGTTGCCAGAAGCTGATACCCTATCAGCATCAGCATCATCCTGCAACCCCCGCTTTTTTTATTAACAGTGCTGTGGTGGTGGCGTATCTCTCAAAGCCTTTCCGCAATGGGAACATCTAAGAACGGCATTGAATCGAACCTTGTGCAAATTGCTATCGTTGCGATAACGTTTAACCCCCTGGGAGAGTTGTGATAAACGGGAGTCATGATCGATGAGTCACGAATCCATACAGTGCACACTGCGCAGCCTGGGTGTGGTGATGAACCAATTGCATGGACAGGGTTTAAGATCTGTGGCACTGCGCTAGCGACACTTAAAAAAAATACATACAGTAATATGACAAAGTGTCAAAAAAAAAAAAAGGCCCGAAATTTCCGTTCTGGAGTTGGGTGGCGTCGGGAAAAAAAACCCAAACACGTGGAGGGCGACACCGAAAAAATTGGTGTTCCGGATAAACAACCATAAATTGATAATTCGTCTTTCTTGTTATTGTTTTCACTTTTTGATTGGTGGCCGAGACTACCCTCGCCACGTTAAACGTTGGCCGCCCAACTGATGACATCGATCAAACACCTTAGTGCCGACGCCGAATTCCCAGTGTTTCGTAATTCAATTACAGTAATTTTTTTCTTTGTGCATGCACCGCTGTCAGGTTGAGCAGGCAGAAGGCACTGTATACGTGGATAAATTATTCGCTTTTCCTGCTGTGCATAATGGGCCCGACTCTCCGCAGCGAGCAACCAGAGCTACACAATTAGCAATCAACACCATATCATTTCAAAAGAAAGAAAAAAACGGAATAACCGCAACGGACAAGGGACAGCTCGAAACGCCGAAACACGATATCGAAGGGGCCCCGTTGGACCGCCTCCTGCCCATATAACGATAATCCGCTTCAATCAGCGGTTTCTTGCCAGTTCGTCGGATACTCAGATACTGGAGGTAGCGCCCGCGGCGCAACACCCAACGCCCAGCCCTAGTAACGAGTATGCCAAAAGCCGACAACCCCATTTCAAGTTGGCTGGCAGTGAGCGGGACCCGCCACCCGTATTGAAACCGGTGTGTTTCGATCTTCCGCTTTTCAAATCCTTTCGCAATGTTCGATCTTGGCGATTTGGCGTGGAATTGTGTATGAGTCGAGGAGAGTCGCTTACTACCCCTCCCCTCCTCGGGCCGCGCGACTGATTTTGTCTTGTCTTGGACCCTTGCCCAACTTGGGCCTTGGGCGACACAGGCTGTCTCGGGCCCATCTCACGATTCCCGGTGGCCATCTTGTTATTCTTCGAGCCGCTGGCGGTGGCACATAACTTCATGTGTTTTGGCTGATCGTTTCTCGGCATTTTACACTTGGTTTTCTGGCCCCATGCATATTGTTTCCCCCCCCCCCCCCCCCGTAATTCCTATTTGCCCCTACTTGCGGCAGTGGTTGCTTGCTGTGGCATCAGGAGCTTCACGGACCCAGCTTTGAGTTTTCATTCAACTCCGCGCCGAATGATGTTTTACCGCACACTGCGCAACCGATGGAGCAAAAAATGCACACCACGCCCTGAACTAACCAACCGCTCCTCAAAGAAGGGGGGGGGGGGGGGGTTCACTCACAAGCTGGCATGGCCACCATCACTCGCACACACACACACGCGATCTAAACCCTTGTCGGATACAAGTACCGTATTTTACCATCATTTAAAAAAAAAAATCAACTCCCCCTCCTCCCCCAAGGGCTAACGCGCGGCGACGATGCTGGGCCCGTGTATGGGGCAAGCGGCTTGCCATCATACAACCAACTATACCCCCATGAGGCGCCCAGCTGCCGCTGCCGCCGCTGCTCCTCACACGCACACGCACCACGCACACACACATGCTGGCGGTTCCAGCCGAGTTGTGTTGGCAGCTGTGATCGCATCGAATGGGCGGGTGGACAATTGGCCGACAGAAGCCCCGGGGTGTGTGTATGGCATGCTTTTTGCGCTTGCCGCGGCTACTCCGACTCTGTTCGCTGTTTTCGGCGTTTGCCCGTCGCTTGTGGGTGATATGTTTTTTTTTTTGGGGGGGGGGGGCGGATATGTTTAGAAAGTGTAAAAATAGAAGGGGGTATTTTTTTGTTTTTTTTTTTTATTAGGTTTGTTTATTTTGAGTGTAGGTTGT
>JASFDG010000676.1:0-10566 GCA_036937095.1 Phaeolepiota aurea
TACCCTATATATAGTAAAGTACAGAGATAGCAAGAATAGCTATCTACAATGTGTAGAACATGTGAAAGGTAAAACAGGGTATAAGTGAACACATGTACAGTAAAATGGTATCTGATTGACTATCCGTAGTAAGCATAAGGGAAACCTGAGGTAGTTACATATCCAATAGCAAGAATAGAAAGAGGGGAAAGGTGTACAATGTAAGAAAAGAAACGGGGTTCATAACAGAGACCCTAGATTTGCAGCAAAAATATTTCAAGAACTATGGAAACTACTTGGAGTCAAGTTGGCAATGTCAATGACATACCATCCTCAAATAGACAGAGCAACAGAGCATGTCAACCAAGAGATTGAGACATATCTGTTAATCTATTATACAGATTACCCCGAAATGTGGTCTAAGCACATTCATACAATGGAATTCATACATAATGATTGAAGGCATGCAGACAGGCAAAGGACCCCATTTGAATTAATGATGGGAATTTCACCAATCACTATCCCAACTTCATTTGAAAACACAAAGTTTCCTGATGTAGAGATGAGGCTGAAAGAATTAAACAAATTGAGATTGGAAGCCATGGCAGCACATAAACTGGCCAGACAAAAGATGGCAGAGCAAATCAAGAAGAACTAGAAGCCATTCAAAAAAGGTCAGAAGGTATGGCTAGAAGTGAGAAATCTGAAAATGTGGTACCAATCAAGAAAGATTGCACCAAAAAGGGAGAGACCATTTATGATTCTGGAGGTTATCAGACCAGTGACTTATTGTCTATCACTTTCCAAGACATGGAAGATTTATAATGTGTTCTATGCAACTCTTCTTTCTCCATATAGGGAAATGGAAGTACATAGACTAAGCTTTACTAGGCCACCTCTGGATGTTATTGATGGAAACAAAGAGTATGAAATCGAAAGATGAAGAAAGATGAAGCAATAGAATGGCTTTGGAGTGCAGTGATAGAAGACCTTATGGGGGAACTCCTCAAAACACCTAACATATCACCAATAACAAAAATAGAAAGAGAATGCAAAAGCCTTGAGGTGATAATCAATAACTGGCTCTATAAAGCTCAATGCTCAAACTGAGCAGATTACTCAATCACTCTCTTCCTGCTAAACCATCTTACTCATCAAAAAGTATTTTTTCAAACATGTCTTCATTCTTCAACAATCCAGGTTATTGTCCCGACCATCATCCAAAACCATAAGGACAAGAATTGTCCTATTTTCATTACCATCAACTAGGAGGCTTAGTAGAAGATGACAAGTGGGAAGAAGAAATCATAAAAGCAGTAAAAGACAACAAAATGCTTGCAAATCAAATCCAAGTATTTGCACATGTGTGGAGGATGGGACAAAAGTTGCAACAGGAAATCTTGCATCAACAAGAGGTTGCATATAGAATATATGAAGCAATGGGAGGAGCATATCTGGCAAAAGTGCTAGATCCAATTCAGAAGAAGGTAAAGGAACAGCTAGAGAAAAATATAACAGTACCACCTCTCTCTCTATTGTATCCCACTCAATCTTGTGCAGCTTCTATTGGTGATGTCTTAGATCTAGAGTATCCTCCATTATCCTCTGCCAAAATGCCTTCCCCATTTCCAGCTGGTTTACATGAAAACCCACATCATCTTGAGTCTACCCCACCATGATATTCCCCCAAGAATGCTACTAGGAATATCCAAGTTGGAAGTCAACAAAGATCTTCCTTCAGTCCCCACCCCAATATATACATCAGTCATTACCCAGACATTTGTTACAAATGTCACAAGAAAGGTTACTGGCAGAAAGATTGTGCCAAATATTATTGCAAATATTGTTGCAGATGGAAACCAGAACACAATATCTCTGACTGCAAGGAATGGTGATATGCCTGCCAACCACTTGAATATGTGTAAACCAAGCAGAGTATGTCTGGCAGAGATAGTGTGAGGTGGGAAAGCCAAATGACATTACCTAGCAATTCTGGAAGGCAGCACAATCCTTCAGGAGAGTATGTGCAAGCATCCAATAGATTGCAAGAGGAGCGATGCATATTGCGAGACTCCTACCATGGCTGTGATAGACAAGAAGGGCAGGTCCTTTGTATACCTAGCAGTATTGTTTGTGCTGCATGTCCTTTTGGTGTAAGTTGCCAGGGCATGAGTCACTGGCCTGGGCCATGTTCTGTTTGGTTAGCACTGTTGCTTGGTTGCCATTTCTGTGGTCTTCTGCAGTATCACCTCATGTATCAGCATGTGGTGTTATTTAGCCAAGCTTCATCAGAGATGGAAACCTCACTGTTGTGAAGTGATCAAAGTGTGTGCACATCCTGGGAAGTCCTCAGTCTATTGGGGTGAAGTGCATGTCTTCGCCTTGTGGCTTTCTGCAAGGTATCACATAGAGTTATGTTACTTTACAGCATTCATGCAGTGTTCAGTGTGCATGTCACATTACTGGTAGATGAGTGGCACATATGCTTGTTACTGGTTTCAGTGGCCATGCTTGCACAGGGCATATTAATGGCCAGGACAATCAAGCAGATATAAAGAATTGAGAGAAGGGAAATACAACAACTATGGGGATAACTTCAGTGATGAATACTACAATAATATGGAACCATAGTATGAAGTCAGAGACTTTAAGGATAAAAAGGAGGTAATGTTACAAACTCCATTTCTTTTCCACATTATTCCCCTCTTTCTCTTCTTTCTTCAAATGATATGACCATGGGTCTGGGTCAACTGTACAGTTTCCATTTCATTCTATTCTTACTGTTGGACATATACTTACCTTGTGCCTTCTCCTATGTTTACCTTGGGTAGTCGATCAAATACTGTTTTATTGTATATACTTCTATTTGTACCCTGTTTCACCTCCTATGTACTCCACATACTGTAGATAGCTATTCTTGCTATCTCTGTACTTTACTATATATAGGGTAGAGTTGTCATATCCCAAGTCACACTCTGACCTTTCACTCTGATTTAGCCTGAACCAATGCTGGTCATGGGTTGTTATCTGACCTTCGTTCATTCCATTCACACCCCAGCCCCAATCCCACGCCTCGGACGTACCCCGTTTCATCCTCATCATTCCCGCCCCACTCCATCCCCTTAATCCACCCTCTTCATTCTTGCTCTAGACCAGTCGACAATCTTCCCCTGTTGTTTCCAGATGATGAGGCAAGTCATATGGTCCATATCGGTCTCTTCCTTGTCTCCGGACTCAGTATATAAGTAGCACAATTTCCGCACTATATTCCTTAGTTTGAATATCGACTAAGTTCTTCCCCCATTCACTCTTAGTCCCTCAGTATGATCTCACTCTGACCCACCCTCACTGAAGGACTTCATTCCTAAGGTACTTGACTCTGACCAATCTTCAGACCATACATACTTGTTCAGTCTCACTGTTCTCACTCATCTGCCCTAGTGGTTGACCCATCTCTTCACTCTCACTACCAGGCTTAGTCCCTAGAGCAAAGCTACACTCTGATCTCATTCGACAAATACAGAGACCCAACCTAGCCAGGGGCACAGCACATAAGCTGAGGCCAATGTCTCTAATCCATAACACCTCTCACGTGATCATTTAGTTCTGTAATGTGTCATGGTTCTTAACAGTATATTTGAACTCACACCTGGCTTGATTCCATATCACTCTCCATATTAACTTACAACTTATATCCCATACTGTAGCTCATACATCTGAATGACTAGCAGTGCAAGCCAAGAAAATAGCAAGTGGATCCTGACTTTCAAACCCTTCCAAGTCTTCATCATCTATCCTTTCTTCAGGCCAACTCACCCCCATCTCTGAAACACCCTCTTGACTCTCTTCCGAAATTCCCATCAGCAGAATCCCAGGAGGAGGCAATGATGGTGGTGAAGGTGGCGAAGGTGGTGGCCCTCCTGGTGGTGGACCTCCTGATGATGGGCACCCACTGTTGAAGGTGATAATGACTCCGACGTTTCTGACTCCAATCCTTTAGTTCATGATCCATCCCTCAATGACATCCTGCTTGCTCTGGCACAGTCCGTGGGCAGCAAGCATTCTGGCAGCTCATGCCATACCAAAACTCAAGACCCTGATCCTTTTGATGGTTCCGACCCGAAGAAACTCAACATGTTCCTCATCCTATGTCAGCTCACTTTCAAAGCTCACTCAGCGGAGTTTGAGATCGATGAAGATAGGGTCACCTATGCTCTGTCTTTCCTCAAGGGTACTGTCCTCGAATGGTTCGAGCCTCAACTCCTTTTGAACTCCACACCCATTTGGGCAAGATCTTGGACCAGTTTTGTCCAGGAACTCAAATCAAACTTCGGTCCAGTCAATCCTTCTGGTGATGCCAAAGATGATCTCATGGTACTCCATATGAAGGATGGTCATCACATCGTTAAATTCAACACCAAGTTCAACCATCTTGCTGTGCTCGTCTCTTGGGGTGATAGCACTCTCCAACACCGCTACTATCAAGGTCTTCCAGACCGCATCAAGGACATCATGGCCCTAAACACTAAACCCAAGACCTTAGCAGCCACTCAGGCTGCTGTGCAAGCAATTGATGCCCATTACTGGGAACAGTCTTGAGAGAAATCTCGGGCTGAAAAGCAAGCTGGCAAAACCAACAAATCCAAGTCCTCCTCCTCCAATAAACAGTCATCTGGCAAGTCTGACAGCAATAGCTACAAGGACAAGGACAAATCAAAACAGTCCAGCTCCAGTGACAAAACCAAGCAGTCTGCTTCAAAATCAGGCTCATCCTCAACATCCTCTGGTGATAAAGGCAAGGGTCCTGACCTCACCAATAAGCTGGGTAAGGATGGCAAACTAACTGCAACTGAGTGGCAACACCAGTTCGACAACAACCTCTGCATGTTTTGCAGTCTTACTGGGCATGTGGCCAAGGACTGCTCTAAGGCTGTGAAGGCATGCACCACTAAGGTGACGAGCCCTATGGCCTTGACTTCTGATGAGGAGTCAAAAAAATAGAGAGCAGCCCTCAGGTCTCTACACAGACTGAGGGCTGTGATGGCTCTGCCTGTGCACATAAGAAGACAGCTTACCTCAACGCATCCACTCTTTCAGATCCAACTTCGACTCACATTCCCTTGACCTCGACCCATCTCTCCAATTCCCTCGCTCCATTCCTCACTCTTCTTGACTCTGGTTCAACTCACTGCTTCACTGACTCCGATTTCGTTTCAAACCATGGTCTTCACCTCATTCTGATTCTGCCTGTTGAGCTTTTGCTCCTCAATGGCACCTCTTGCAGCTACATCACTGAAACCATCGACATTCCTGTTCGCTTTCTGACCAGTGAAACACTCGACCTCAACTTTTATGTAACTAGGCTTGATTCCTCTTGTTCCATGGTTCTAGGACATAACTGACTCACTTGCTACAATCTGTTGATTGACTGGGTATTGGGTAGTTGCACTTTCCATCCCACTCTCTTGGGAACCTCAACCCCACATGCACCTTTGGTCTGCACTGCCTCAGTGCAGCCTGTGCAAACTTTGACCACATCCAAGGTATCTCTAATCAATGCTGCTGCTTTTATGCATGCATCCAAGCTCCCTGGTTCTGAGACCTTCCGCATCCATTTGACTCCACCTCAGGCTTCAGCCTGATCCTCTGCTGTTGCAGAAGAGTCCGTTGACCTGTCTGGCATCCCCAAAGACTATCACGAATTCGCAGATGTATTCAGCAAAGCTAAGGCTGACACTCTCGCACCCCACCATCCTTATGATCTCAAAATCAACCTTGAAGAGGGGGCAACTCCTCCGATAGGCCCCATCTACTTCTTTTCACAGTCTGAACTGGGTTTACTCCAAGACTTCATTGAAGAACATATCTCCATTGGATTCATCCACCCTATGCAGTCCCCTCACAGCGCTCCGGTCCTCTTTGTTTGCAAGAAAGATGGTTCACTCCGACTCTGCATTGATTATCATGGCCTGAACAAACTCTCCAAGAAGGACCATTACCCCCTACCCCTCATCTCCGATCTCCTCGACAGCCTGCACAAGGCTCACCTCTATACCAAGATTGACCTCCATCATGCATATCACCTTGTCCACATCGCTGAAGGCGATGAGTGGAAAACCGCTTTCAGAACTCGCTATAGCTCATTTGAGTGGCTTGTCATGCCATTCGGCCTGTCCAACACCCCCACAGCTTTTCAATGTTTTATGAACGAGATTTTTGCCAACCTCTTGGATGTATGTGTCATTGTGTACCTCGATAACATCCTAATCTACTCCAATGATATGTCTCAACATAAGAAACATGTCAAGGAAGTCCTTCGTCAACTACATCAACACAGCCTGTATGCATGCACTGATAAATGCAAATTTCATTCTGACTCTGTCGAATACCTGGGTTATGTCCTCTCTCCGAATGGACTCACCATGGCTCAAGACAAGGTCAAGACTATTCAAGCCTGGCCCGAACCTCGGAATATGAAAGACATTCAGTCTTTCCTTGGTTTCGCAAACTTCTACCATCATTTCATTTGCAATTACTCTGACATTGTTGTCCCTTTGACTTGTCTTACTTGCAAGACAACTATCTGGAACTTTTCCGACTCCTGCAGAACCACTTTCAACTCATTGAAGGAAGTGTTCACTCAAGCTCTGATCTTGACCCACTGGATTCCGGACTTACAAATAGTGGTTGAGACTGATGCCTCTGATTATGCTCTGGGTGCCATCCTCTCAATCATCTCTCCAGATGGCAATATTCACCCCGTTGCTTTCCACTCCTGGACATTCACTCTGCCTGAACTCAACTATGACATGCATGACAAGGAGCTACTGGCTATTTTCGAAGCATTCCATGTCTGGCACCACTACTTGGAAGGCTCTGGCATTCTGATTGATGTCATGACTGACCACAAGAACCTTGAATACTTCGCTACCACAAAACTTCTTACATGCCCGACAAGCATGCTGGTCCGAATTCCTCTCCCAATTCAATCTCATTATATGCTTCCATCCTGGGAAGCTAGGTACGAAACCTGACACTCTGTCTAGATGATGGGATGTCTATCCTAAAGGGGGGAATAGTGACTATGCAAAAGTCAACCCACACAACTTCAGACTGGTTTTCAATCAAGACCAACTCACCACTTCACTCCGAGCTTCAGCCCTTATCATTCCGGCACTCCGAGGCTCAGTGATCATGGACAAAGAAAGACTCCTTCAAGACATCAAGGAAGCCTACCCCCACAACGATCTTGCCAAGATCCATCTCAACAATCCCTCTCCTTGATGGACTCTCGACCAAGATGGGTTCCTCCACATGGATACTCATATCTATGTGCCTGACTACAATGATCTCCGACTTTGCATCCTTAGACACAAGCACGATCACATCCTCTCCAGCCACCAAGGCCAGAACAAGACCATCTCACTAATCCGAGAAGAATATGTCTGGCCGGCACTCCACACCTTCATAAAAGAGTATTGTAATTCCTGCACCACCTGCAAACAGTCCAAGTCTCAATGCCACAGGCCTTATGGCTATCTCAAGCAACTCCCTCTTCCAGACCGACCATGGAATTCAATCTCAATAGACTTCATTGAGAAGCTCCCCGACTCCGATGGTTTCGATGCTATCCTAGTCATCATGGACTGACTCTCAAAGCAAGGCATCTTCATTCCGTGCAATGTTATGATCACCTCCACAGAACTTGCCCAACTCTTTGTTATCCATGTCTTCTCCAAACACAGAGTTCCCTCGCACATCACTTCAGACTGAGGCTCTGAGTTTGTATCCCACTTCTTCCACTCTCTAGGTAAAGCCCTTGACATGATGCTTCACTTCACCTCCAGTTATCACCCCAAAGGCGATGGTCAGACTGAATGACTCAATCAAACCTTGGAACAGTATCTCCGGGTATACACCAACTATTAGCAAGACAACTGGCATGTTCTCCTCCTGCTTGTGGAATTTGCCTACAACAATGCTCCTTCAGCCACCACTGGCATCTCACCATTCTTTGCCAACAAAGGCTACAATCTGAATATCACCATTCACTCCGAAGCTGACCTTGCCTCAGCCCGAGCAAAAGACTTTGTTGTCAATCTTCAAGAGCTATACCAGAAACTCAAGGACATGATGGCCATAGCTCAGAAGCAGTATCAAGGCCCTGCCAATGCATGCCGCTTAGCAGCTCCTAACTTCAAAGTAGGACAGCAAGCCTTTGTCAAAGCACAGTTCTTCAGAACTACGTGCCCCTCTAAGAAGCTTGCCGAAAAGTACCTCGGTCCATTCAACATCATTGCCTAGGCTGGCAGTCATTCCTTCACACTCCAACTTCCTCAACCCCTCAAATCTGTTCACCCCATATTTCACATCTCTATGCTTGAACCTCACACTCCGAACACCATTCCAAATCGCTCTGAAACCCTGCCTCCTCCTGTAGAAGTTGTTTCCAGATGACGAGGCAAGTCATATGGTCCACATCGGTCTCTTCCTTGTCTCTGAACTCAGTATATAAGTAGCACAATTTCTGCACTGTATTCCTTAGTTCGAATATCAACTAAGTTCTCCCCCCATTCACTCTTAGTCCCTCAGTGCAATCTCACTCTGACCCACCCTCACCGAAGGACTTTATTCCTAAGGTACTTGACTTTGACCAATCTTCAGACCATACATACTTGTTCAGTCTCATTGTTCTCACTTGTCTGCCCTAGTGGTTGACCCATCTCTTCACTCTCACTACCAGGCTTAGTCCCTGGAGCAAAGCTACACTCCAATCTCATTCAACAAATACAGAGACCCAACCTAGCCAGGGGCACAGCACATAAGCTGAGGCCAATGTCTCTAATCCATAACACCTCTCACGTGATCATTTAGTCCCATGATGTGTTGTGGTTCTTAATAAGAGTAGTATAATTGGTTCTTTAGCTAGTTCTTGAGAATCTTACCACTCTCAAACCTTCTTCCTGAGACTCTGAGACTTGCTAAGTCTTATTCTCTTCAAGATTGTACTTCCTCAATGAACTCTGAATGCTAGAACTTAGAACGACTGGTGACAAGTCTTTGCTTGCAGTATAGGCATTATTTGAAGTCATAACAGTAAGGGCAAAGTAGACACTAGTATACAAGTACCAGTGAAGGGAATATCCAAGTTAGACTGGACTCGGGGTAAGTCCAGGCAACAGAATAGGATGATGGAGGAGGACTTAGAGGAGACAGGTAAGGATGAGTGACTGAGTTGATATTTAAACTGAGGAACTATTGGTATAAGTATGGAGGTATTTATACTATGAGGCTACTTAGTATGAGTCATAACTAATTGTCTTGTACTTGGAAACTACCATATGGTATACTAGTGAGCATATCAATCAGAGGCTATATATGATGTGTACATAGTTGCTAGAGATAATGATCTGATATCTAAGTGGGATCTGAAATAGGAATGGAGAGTATGAAAGATGAAATATGAAAGGAGCAAGATAGTTGGAAAATAGGATATCGGAATAGGGATAGGGAATAGAGAATGGGAAATGGGGATAGGGATAGGAAGATATTGGGGATCGGAGGTATGGGACAAGGGTTAGACCAGAGATAGGGACTTGGGATATAACATAGAGTGAGATTGCACTGAGGGACTAAGAGAGAATGGGGGGAGAACTTAGTCAATATTCGAACTGAGGAATATAGTACAGAATTCATGCTACTTATTGTCATATCCCAAGTCATACTCTGACCCCTCACCCCAATTCAGCCTGTACCAATTCTGGTCATGGGTTGTTATCTGACACTTGTTCACTCTGTTCACACCCTGACCCCGATCCCACACCTCAGACGTACCCCATTTTATCCTCATCATTCCCACCCCACTCCATCCCCTTGATCCGCCCTCTTCATTCTTGCTCTAGACTGGTCGACAATCTTCCCCCATTGTTTCCAAATGACAAGACAATTCATATGGTCCACATCAGTCTCTTTCTTGTCTCCAGACTCTGTATATAAGTAGCACGATTTCTGCACTGTATTCCTTAGTTAAAATATCGACTAAGTTCTCCCCCCATTCTCTCTTAGTCTCTCAGTGCAATCTCACTCTGACCCATCCTCACCGAAGGACTTCAGTCCTAAGGTACTTGACTCCAACTGATCTTCAGACCATACATACTCACTCAGTCTCATTGTTCTCACTCATCTGCCCTAGTGGCTGACCTTCCTCTTTGCTCTTGCTACTAGGCTTAGTCCCTGGAGCAAAGCTATACTCTGATCTTGTTTGACATATACAGAAACACAACCTTGCCAAGAGCATAGCACACAAGCTGAGGCCAATATCTCTAATCTGTAACACCTCTCACATGATCATTTAGTCCCATAACATGTCGTGGTTCTTAACAGTATATTTGAACTCATACCTAGCTTGATTCCGTATCACTCTCCATATTAACTTATAACTTATATCCCATACTGCAGCTCATACATCTGAATGACTAGCAGCACAAGCCAAGAAAATGGCAAGCAGATTCCAACTTTCGAACCCTTCCAAATCTTCATCATCTATCCTTTCTTCAGGCTGACTCACTCCTGTCTCCGAAACACCCT
>JASFDG010000677.1:0-10560 GCA_036937095.1 Phaeolepiota aurea
CTTGACAGAGTACTGCCAATTCACCTTCAATCACATTCATGCACTTTTGCTATAAGCCAGAGTCTGTATGCAATTCCAATGTCATACTGAGCTGTGCTATAGTCTGTGGAGTCTATGCACTTGCTTGGATCTCCATGTTGGCAAGTTCAACCATTTCCCTAGTCAGGATGGGAGTGCCCTGCCACACAAATAGGGCTGTGTCATGTACCTGTACAAAGGTATACTTATCTTCTGGGTGCTCGCATGGTGACATTACCTCCAAGTACCAATTGATTTTTACCATGTATGTACTAGACAATCCTCACTTGTACTCGCGGCTCTGTTCACACTCGGAAATGTGTCAGTAGGCAAGAAGGAAGGTCATAATGGCTAGGAAAGCTTGGTGGTACACTCTGAGTTCAGCTATGCTTGTAATTCCAGCTTGTGATGTCCTGTCAACCAAATTGTATATGTCCGATACCAACCACCGGTGTGCCATACTTGCACCTGGATAGAATCCTACTACCACTTCAATAAACACTTCATATGAGTGTGGTGCCTAGAACATCAGTACTAGTTCCTATAAGTCACAGGTGTCCAAGTCTATATACCAGCAGGCCTGTGCCTTGCGCTGCTGGTTATCTGCTATCTGTATGATATTCAGTAGTTCATCTAGCTCATGGAAATAGTGCATGAGTCTGTGCGGTTCACTCAGACTGAAAGATGGCATGGTTAGATCTCCACGCGGTGGCATATACTGCTGCACCATTGTGTTGGATGTGCGGAGTGATAGGTCGGGCTGAGTCGGGGATGTTTAATGCTCATATAGCAGCTGCTGAAGGTGCTCATCAGTGTACTTCCAGGTAAGATGGCTTATACCCCTCACGGTAGGCTCCAGATGATATGTCCAGCCAACCCTCAGAGAGCATGCAATGCTCCAGCTGTGGGGTGCAAGGTGGGAAAGTGGTTTTCTGTCAGTGCATGGCAAGCAGAATGTCGAAGCACTATGGTGCACATGAGGTGATATGATGCATAGTGCATGCAGCAGGCTCATAACATGTGGCATGTCAGTCTGATCACATTGGCACTTTGCTTCGCATACATGAATAGTACATGCACATATGAATAGTGCATGTATGTGCTTAGCCATAGAACTGGTTCCAGTGTCCAACTGGGCTAGGGGCATATCACTGATTTACACATTCACCAGCCTGCTGGTTATCCACCAAATATTACAATTAATTTACAAAGTGAAGAATGTATTGGAAGCCACTAGCCAGAAGATATCCCAAACTCAGTGATTGATCCTGCACTTCTTGGATTACAAGCAGAATATCTGCTAGCAGTACCAGCAGGAAGACCAGAATACATCTACATAACACAGGCAGCCACTCATCATCCCTCTACCAGCCAGACTGATTTGTCAGTATCACCGATTACTCCATTGGTTTCTCAGCAATGGCCAAGGACACCTTTACAGCCAATGCTGCCTATGATTACACCACCTTCTTCTCAGCCCCATTGATGTGCCTGCCAACTGCTTGAATATGTGTGAACCAAGCAGAGTATGTCTGGCAGAGATAGTGTGAGGTGGGAAAGCTGAATGACGTTACCTAGCAAGTCTAGAAGGTGGTGCAAACCTTCTGGAGAATGTGTGTGAATGTCCGATGGGTTGCGAGAGGAGCGAGGTGTGTTGCGAGGCTCCTACTGTGGCCGCAATAGACAAGGAGGGCAGCCACTTGTGCAGCCTAATAATACTATGGTGCACGAGAGAATGAGAGAGAGAGCTAATGCCAATCCGAGGGTTTCAATGAGTGTGAGGGGGGTAGACCTAACTAGGTCATGCCAAGAGATGGGTGATGAAGCTGGATTGTATAAGTTAAGGTGAATGAGAGATGTGCAATCTGGGGGGGGGAAAAAGTAACTTAGTTTTCATAGTATGATACAGGTGGCTTTTATAGACTGCAATACTGCTATGTAAAGTCCCAACCTGGTGCGCTGATACTCCCAAGTCCTTTGTATGCCTAGCAGTGTTTGTTCACACCTCATGTCCTTTTGGAGCAAGTCACCGGGGCATGAGTTGCTGGCCTGGGCCATGTTCCATTCGGTTAGCACTGTTGCTCGGTTGCTGTTTCTGTGGTCTTCTGCAGTGTTGCCTCATGTATCAGCATGTGGTGTCATTCAGCTGAGCTTTATTGGAGATAGAAACCTTGCTATCGTGAAGTGATCGAAGCATGTGCATGTCCTGGAAAGTCTTCAGTCCATCAGGGCGAAGTGTGTGTCTTTACCTTGCAGCTTTCTGTGAGATATCACATTGAGTCGCATCACTTCACAGCATTCATGCAGCATTTGGCACATGTGTCACATTACTGGTAGAAGAGTGGTGCATGTGCTTGTCACTGGTTTTGGTGGCCATACTTGCACGGGGCATATCATCTCCTCCTGGCTTAAAATCGTGACCATCCTCGGTCACCTGTGTGCTGCTGCCAGTGTGTGACTGCAACCGAGGTGGTGTGTCTTCCATTTCTGTGAGCTGGTGGCTGCCTTTGATGCATGTGTTTCCCATTTTTTGAATGTTCTGGTGACTCTGTGAAGCCTTTTTGCTACATCATGTTGTGCTGTGAGTTTGTCACAAGGCCTTCATGTGGCATTTGGGGGTTATGAGTTTGATGCCTCCTCGCACTATAATAGATCACTGTTTCATCCTCCCATCCTGTCCTCATCTCCTCAGTTTATGTCTTCTCTGGCCAATACCGCTTTACTTGAAGTGCGCCTTCGCAGCCTGCTTGACTCATCGTTCTCACTTGTCTGCCCTAGTGGTCAACCTATCTCTTCGCTCTCACTACCAGGCTTAGTCCCTGGAGCAAGGCTACACTCTGATCTTGTTTGCCAAATACAGAGACCCAACCTAGCCAGGGGCACAGCACATAAGCTGAGGCCAACATCTCTAATCCGTAATACCTCTCACATGATCATTTAGTCCTGTGACGTGTCGTGGTTCTTAACAAGCTCATCCAAACAAAAATATGGTATAGGGACAAAGAAACAGTACAAGTATGGAGTAGTTATAGGTTGGGGCCCTGCCCCATTCAAATTGTGGAGTAGTATATAAGCCGACCCCCCCTCTCTTCCCAAAGCAACCCCCACACATCTCATCAGTCCATCTGACAATGCTTCCCCTTTACCTTCTCAGCCTCGACTTTGCTACCACCACTCTCCAGAACTGTGAGATCCTCCACCAACTGATCACGTTGACATGTAAACTGGGCAATGTGCACCTTGCACTGTGCAATCTCCCATTGAATAATGTCAGACGTATCGGAAGAAGCCTTGGAGGGCACAAAAGATAGAAGTGAAGATGAGCTCAGGGCCTGAGTGATTGGCAAAGGGTCAATAACCACAACAGGACATGCCAGCCTGGGATGAGGTCAAGTAGCTGAAGGATCAGGAGCATCAGACCCAGTGGCAGGAGCTGCCATGGAGTGATAAGAAGGAGTCATGTGAAGAGCGGAAGTGCTGGCCGACTGAGGGCCAGGGCACAAAGAAGAAAGAGTGGAGGGTACTTGCAAAGAACTGGCAGATTGGGGGCTGGAGCATATTGTTGCCTTGCCCTCAGAAACCTGCGATGACCTACCAGTCTTTTTTGAAGAACCAGCAGCTGAAGGGGTAAAGAAACAGGCCTGCTTCTAGACCTGACAGTGCAGATACCAACCACCATTCACCGGCATATTACACTTGGCATGACAAAGCTCCTGACAATATTGGCACTAGAAAGAAGTCAGCAAGCACTGGAAAAGAAGTCAAAAGTGCTCACCCAATCCTGATCGAAGTGAGCAATGGTCTTCTTGGTATGAAGGAGCTCAGCCTCCTGATAATCTGCTTGAGTCAGCCTCCCACGAGTTCACTGAGGGGAAGGAGGAGGAACAGAATCTGACTGCTCAAGGAGTTCTTTGACATCGGCCTCACTCTCACTGGCACCACCCAGGGTACCACCAATACTCACAACCATGGCATGGACTTCCCCCACAGAAATCTTGCCAGCTTCAAAATGCACCCATAGTGCAAGAAGTCTGCAATGAACCACCAGTAGAAGTTGATGAACCCCAGGAAGGACTGCACCTTGTGTTTGTTGCCTGGGACAGGCCACTCTACTACTCTGGCCATCTTGATTGGATCTATCTCTATCTGGCCTTCAGAAATGATGAGTCTGAGGTATTTGATCTGAGTCTTCTTGAACTCACATTTGTTAGGCCAAAGGAATAACTGGTGCTCTCAGAGTCTCTGTAATACAAGTCTGGAGATATGCTAGTATTCCTCAAGGGACTTGGTAAAGATGAGGATATCATCTAGGTAGATGCAGACCATCCCTTCTATGATGAGGTCATAGAAGATATTGTTCATTATTATCTGGAATGTGGATGGGGAATTGGTAAGACTGAAGAATATAACCAATGGCTCAAACAGGCTGTGGTTGGCCAAGTACGTATGGTCTGAAGATTGATCGGAGTCAAGTACCTTAGGACTGAAGTCCTTTGGTGAGGGTAGGTCAGGGTGAGAATGCACTGAGGGACTAAGAGAGGATGGGGGGAGAACTTAGTCAATATTTGAACTGAGGAATACAGTGCGGAAATCGTGCTACTTATATACAGAGTCCAGAGTCAAGGGAAGAGACCAATGGGGACCATAAAGGCTGTCTCATCATCTGGGAACAATGGGGAAAGGTTGTCGACTAGTCTAGAGCAGGAATGAAGGGGGCGGATCTAAGGAATGGAAGAGAAACCACTTCTGGAGCTGGGAGACTAACTCTTTTGTGCTAGCATTCCTAGCCAGTACCATTCTGAGACACTCTGTGTATCCTCTATAGCCTCACAGTGGCTGGCCAAAGCCTTCCACAAGAACTCACAGCCCCAGGCCTTTGAGGAACTAGTGCTCCTAGGACTGTATAACTTCTTAGATGTATTTTCCAAGAAGGCATTTAATACCTTGCCAAACCAGAAACTCTGGGACTATGCTATTGAGATTGAGCCCAACACTAAGCCTAGCAACTGCAAGGTATACCCCTTATGTTGAAATGGGTCAATCTGTCACTTGTAGGCAACTTGGTTGAGGTTGGCTTACCTATATTAAGCTTAGGATTATGTGCTTGGTCTTATAATAGCAAGCAATAAATCCAAGTTGCAGTGATATGGTTGATATTTCAGCAGGTTGAACTAAAGGCCTGATAGCTCAGTGGTTTAGAGCATCTGGTATATGTCCAGAAGGTCCTAGATTCAATTCCTAGTCTGGCCATCTTTTCTGCTGCCTTTAACAGGTTATGGGCCCTGGTGCTTAGTCAGATTAGATAGGCATGTCATGTGACTTGTAATGAGTTATGTGACATGTAACAGATTGGGAGGTTGTGTTGAAATGGGTCAATCTGTCACTTATAGGCAACTTGGTTGAGATTGGCTTACCTCTATATTAAGCTTAGGATTATGTGCTTGGTCTTATAATAGCAAGCAATAAATCCAAGTTGCAGTGATATGGTTGATATTTCAGCAGGTTGAACTAAAGGCCTGATAGCTCAGTGGTTTAAAGCATCTGGTATATGTCCAGAAGGTCCTAGGTTCAATCCCTGGTCTGGCCATCTTTTCTGCTGCCTTTAACACCTTATCCCCATCAGAGCAGGTTAAACTGAATGCCTTCATATAGGAGAATCTTGCTACAGGCCAAATCTGCCCCTCTAAATCACCAATGGCCTCTCCAGTATTCTTTATTGATCTGACCACAGAATAGGCTTAGGAGACAATAACAAACATTATGCTCCTCAACCCTGCATTCTGTTAAAGGCAGCAGAAAAGATGGCCAGACCAGGGATTGAACCTAGGACCTTCTGGACATATACCAGATGCTCTAAACCACTGAGCTATCAGGCCTTTAGTTCAACCTGCTGAAATATCAACCATATCACTGCAACTTGGATTTATTGCTTGCTATTATAAGGCCAAGCACATAATCCTAAGCTTAATATAGAGGTTGGGCAGAAATGATGAGGATGAAACGGGGGATGTCCAAGGCATGGGATCGGGGTCAGGGTATGAATGGAGTGAACAAAGGTCAGCTGACAATCCCGTGACCAGAATTGGTTTGGGCTGAATCAGAGTGAATGGTTGGAGTGTGACTTGGGATATGACAGAGCTGCCAACTACAAAAAGAGAGAAAAAAAAAAAAAATGAAGTTTGAAGGATAGAGAGTGTGCATTGTGGTTATTTTGGTATATGCAATTACTTCCAAGGGTTTTCTTGAAAATTATTTAGGAAAAAAATCAGGAATGGCTCAGAGATCTTCATAGCTGAAAAACCCTTATGAGTCTTGTGCAATGCCCAAGGGCTATGCAACTTATGAATCTATAGTAAGCGACACCAATAATTCAGATGAAAGGAAAATTAGGAAAGTCTTATGATATGTTTTTAAGGAATGGATGAATTCGGAGGGGGGGGATTGTCTTGTGTATCTTGCTCTTCCCTGGGGTCAGCAGGTTTGTTTTCTGCATCACTGTCTTCTTCCGCTGTCTGCATTACTCTCTGTCCTATGGTTTCTTCTTCACCATCTACTGCTTCCATATTCTCCAGGAGTTGCAATCGCTCTGTGTCTATGTCTAATGCAAGGTTGGGGATGTTCATCACTTGTTGTGCAAAGTACGGAATCAGCCTGAAGGTGGCAATTGGTTGGTGAATTACAGATCCGTTGAGTTCCATAAGTATGTATGCTCCTCCTTTGTTGCAAGCAATCATGATGAGGGGGTCCTAGGTACTGAGCTTGCATCTTCCGATTTAGTGACTTTTCTATTGCCATATTGCGCATGAGAACCAGGGCACCTCGGAGGAAATTGAAATCTTGTATGGTTCAGAAATGTACTTGTTTGAAGTGGATGGCAGCTTTTCAATATGTGAGATATATCATGGAATAGAGCTATTCTAAATCCTTCAGGCACTTTTGTAATGCTATTACGCATTGGACTACTAGGTCCATTGAGGAGAGTATTGACTCTGGCAGAGGCAGGAGGTCCATTGAGGAGAGTATTGACTCTGGCAGAGGCAGGAGGTAAGTGGCTTCTGATATATCAAGAGGAATCAGTGGATGGGTGCCAGTGGATGCAAAGTATGGTGAACATCCCATACACTTCCTTACTGTGATTTGTTCTGACCAAAATACCACATAGGTGCTTTGCGACCACCTCTTCTCTTCTCCATTGGCAGCTTTGAACAAGGCTTGTCAGACATCAAAATGCAGTCGCTCCACCAGACCATTAGCATGGGAATTGTACCCCAAGATGTGAATATGATAGATCTTGTATTTCTTTGAAATATGCCCCAATACTTTCAGGAAAGTGGTTCCATTATCCATTACAATTTTGCTGAGCATGCCCCATCGGCATAGTATGTCTTGAAAGATCCAATCCCCTATCACAGTTGTGTTCTCAGTGCAGAGCATGTGAAACTCAGGCCAATAACTGAGCAAGCAGTGACCTTGTACAATATATTTGAATCTATTTGAGGCTGGCATGTGTATTGTATCCATGAATACTTTCCCAATCAGTGGTGCCAGTTGCGCTACTACTGGAGAAATGAGTATCTTCGCTATTTGCTGAATTTGACAAATATGACATGTGTGAAGGAACCAAATTAGGTCAGCTTGTATGTGCAGCTACCAAAAGTGCTCAAGTAGTGCAGCTTGTATTGCATAGAACCTGCAATGTCTGATATTATCATGTACTCCTTCAAGGATTGCAAGGTGATGGGAGGGAGGTATGACTAATTGATGGGCACCGTGTGAGTGCCTTTTCCACATTTGATTGGTGTTGAGGAAAAACTCGGAGGCATAGCAAATGAAGGTAAGCATCTCGGCTGGGGTGAGACCAGTTGGCTGTTCCAGAGTGGTCAAGAACTTCCTTACTGCGATAATATGGAGGTCGTCCTTGTGCACTGCCTCTATACAAGGCACATTGGCATAGATGAGGCTTGTAGGTCCATTGCTTTTGGGTGCTTTATCTTCCAGACCTTCTGCCCTATCTACTACTTCTTCCATGAAGGTTTCCACAATGCGCATTGTTGGTGCAAGTGGCTGGATAATATGTATGAACCTGTAGAGTCAATCAATCCAATCTTCATATTCCTTGCTGTCATCTTCTTTGGCTGGGTCATCCAGTTGGCAAGGTCTATGTGAAAGTCCATCGGGTCTGTGGTGTGTACCTTTGACATGTATGAGCATGAAATGGAACATAAGGATTGCCACAATCCAGCAATTGATCAATGCCAAGGGCTATATATCAGGATTTGTGAGCATTCCCTTAATGTATCTTGTGTCCATCTCTACTACTAGCTTGCATACCCCTATGAGCCAGAGTCGCAGTGCTTGGAATGCTCAGAAAAGACCATAAAGTTTAAGCTTTGGTTGCAAGAAACATGACTTGCATTCATTAAGTGTGATAGATCCAAAGCGATTGTAATGACAGATGTAAGGGTCTTTCTCATTGCACTGGCATAGGTAAAATCCAATCCTGATTATTGATGCATTGACAGCGAGGATGACAGGGGCATCGGACTTGTAGCTGAGTGGGAGGAGTGGTTTTGCTTCTAAAATGGCTGAGATGAGATCCTGCTGCACTCGCTCATGTTCATAGGTAAACTCAAATGGCACATCTTTCTTTGTGAGGTTTATGAGGGGGTGCGCATGTGCAGCAAAGTTGTGAATGAAATTCCATAGCACTCCTACTGTCCCTAGGAATGCTCACACTTCTGAGAGCATTGCACAAGGTCCCCAATTGCAAATGGCTGTGACACAATCTTCAGCAGGAATGTGACCCTCATATGTACAGATGTGTCCAAGTACCATGATCTTTGGTATACAGAGGAATAGCTTGTATCCAGAAAAGGTGCCACCACAGTACTTCATATGCTGCATGATGCAATTAACATTCTGGAAATGTTCCCATATGAAGCGGCAGATGCCTGGATTCACTGGGATGGTCTTGTATTCTCCTTTGTCATTTTGATAATACAACTCAGGACCCTTCATATTGCAGTTATTGAGATAGGGTAACATATACTTAGGGATTTCAGGCCTGAGAATGAAGCAGACATTATCATGGAAAATTGGCACTAAGTTCGCCCAACCCATCAGCAATGTGACTAGCCAATGTGCCCCAAAGGGAGTTTGGAAGGTTGTGAAATCTCGCAAGGACTTGGCTATCAGGTGTTCATCATATCCCACAAAGAGGTCCAGCATTGCGCCACAGGCACGACCCGCAAATGACTTGGCAAGGTGGTCAGGAAATGGGGTAACTCCAGAATGACGAATGGTGATACAATTCAGAGGTTTGAGTGAATGGACTATGTGGAGTTTGCCACTTTTCTTCAGGATGCAAAACCACTTTGAGCAATACAAGGAATTTGATGGCTTATAAATACCAGTTGCAATCTTTTTGTGAATGATCTTGCATACCTTGTCATAGATTCCTGGTGGGATCAGAATGTTGTGCTCTATCCATGGGGTATGGGGAATAAGGGGGAAATCCACTGGTGGGAAGAAATCTGGTCAGAAGCTGCCTTGTTCTTCATCCTCCCATGCAAACCCTTCATTCTGTTTGCACATGAAATTGTCCATCATTGTGAGCTCCTTGGGCCATATGAATTCTTTATGTAGCTTCTTCAACTCTATGTGGCACTCTTCTGTGTAGCAACTGGTGGGGACAAATGGCGGTAGATTGGGATCAATGGGTGTCATTTTGGCTAAGGGGTCACCAGTAATCTCATGCTTGATGCGAAACTTTTCAGAAAGCTTGGCTGGGATAGCCCAGACCTTCTTTGCTACTGGCTTGTACTTTTTCTTGGTTTGTACCCCTTTTACGAGGCCAAAGGTTGGTTCAGAGTCAGGTTCTTCCTCTTCTAAGGGGACTGGAGCCCCTGTAGACAATGTGAATGGCGTGAACTGATAGTGCAGTAACTCAGCAGTGGTCGGGGTTTGAAATCAGGGGTTGGAACTGTCGGATGTAAATATGAAGACAATGGGCATGGTGACTTATTGCAATTCGAAATAGGCAAAGCGGAGTAAATATTTGAGGTGAGGTATAGTACAGCTGGCAATGCATTTATATACAGATTATGACATGCCTCCTTGTCATCAGCAGAATTGAGGTTGGCATAGGTAGTGCAGGTAAGTGAGGATATGATGGGGTCATATTTAAATTGTAACGTGACTGCTTCCGAGCCCTCTAGCACCTCCTCGAGGGGGAATGAAAAGGACAGCGAGGTCAGCTGTGATGGGGATAGGTTGGTATGGTGGAAACCTGCCTGGTATTGGGGTTGCAAATAGTAACTGTCTGGTCCTCATTCTGGTAGTTCTGTACAATAGACTTGGTAAGCATGTCAAATGGTTGGCCAAGTAGGATGTTGTATGCTGGATCATGAATGACATGAATTTGCAGGAAGAGGGTTATTTTGCCAAACAAACATGGTATATTGCAAGTGAGACTGAGTGAGGGGTCCAATTCACCATTAGCCAATTGCATTTGCAGGATAATTGAGGGATCATACTGCAGCC
>JASFDG010000678.1:0-10556 GCA_036937095.1 Phaeolepiota aurea
AACAGTGGCAGAGTTGGTGGCTATTTTATACAGATGCGGGTACCCCCTATAGCCCCAGCAGACACACTGCTCGTTCGCCTGTAAAAGAGTTGACACCAGATCGTGGTGCTATGTTGCTTAATGCGAGCCATCGAATATAACTGCCATGGGATATCGACAGCATGGACTCACTTTCTGCTTTTCATGCAGGACACTATTACGCATACTCCCAGAATTGCGAGAGAATGGAACGCTAGAATAGTATGCGAAGCTTTGCCTAGCCTGTAATTAGATTTGAATGGCGAGGGGTGCCAGTGAGTCAAGCTCGTGCCACATTGTGGCTGCATTTGCAACTGATGACCAAAAAAATTACTTTAGTGAAGTGGCATCAGGCTGGCACTCTACTGCAGAACCCTTCAAAGCTGCCAGCCACGCTTGTCATCCAAGGTGTCATATGTCATATGGACTGCCACAAACAGCAGCCTGATGCTCGTCGTAATGCAGCGACGCCTTGAAGTTTTGGGTCTCGCCTGTCTCATAAAAAAAGGCAATCTATTGCTCTAGAAGGGTCGCGAGCCCAGCTAATTTCATTTTCACTCCAATCTCAAAGAGATAATCGAGGCACTTTGAAAGAGCATGAGATAGAAACAATGAACTGATTAAGGATGCCCACCTCGGCCTGCGTCTTGGCCTTTTCCCAGTCAGTTCCTGCATGACCCCGTCAATCCTGCTCCGATCTGGTAAAATCTGGACTAACCCCAAACATAGACACCATGTCTACGAACGAGAACTCCGGCCGCCTCAGGATACTTTATCATTGCAGCTGCCATACTATCTTTTAGATCTTCCTCGTTAGGAGTGTTTTCAATTATGGGCAACACTAGAGTATCCAAATATGATAGTGTTGGGCCCGTGCCTCCGATACGTACGCCCTTTATCATCTGAGAAAGCACTGTTAAGTCGTTACAAGGCAAGGGTTAAATTAATCACCTCCTACACAAGTAGCCTTATTAGAATGCTGAATGCAAACATCAGATAACGCCCGACTCACCTGGTGAGAAATAGAGAACGTCGGCCCAGGCCACAGCAAAGTAGCCATGACCGCATTCTGTGAATGGGTATGAATACAACTCCCGGCCTCGCGAAGGTCAAACGAGTTCCAGAAAAGTGGTGTGCAGGCCGATTCCTTGAGTTTCGAGGCGGGCCGCCTGAGGAAAACCCTATCGGTATGTGGAGAAGGAGGTGGCTGGGGATATGGTAACACGAAGATATGTTCTGGGAGAATGCGTTCCTTCTGTACACCAGAGGGTGCTATGTAGACCTTGTCGCTACGGAATCAACATGGCATCAGTGCCTTAAGGCGAGAAATGCAAAGAGACCATACCCAGTCCTAATACAGATACCACCACCTGTCCCTGTGACCCAGCCTAGCTTTACCATCGAAAATTAATTGGCAAACGTTAGTCGAGCCATGTCCGGCTCACTTGATAAAATGATCGACAAAGTTCAGGGATAAGGTTCGCTGGCTTTGGAAGGCTGTTGAACTTTGGGACATATGTATTATAGTAAGGGATTTAAACGCACATGTAGAAGATCCTGAGAGATGACAAGCGCATCTTCGTTCGACATCGGAGCCCTCGAGGTGGTGGTGAACAAAAATTTGATTATCTACGCTCAGATGATCTACAAATGTACCCATGTGGCTGTGATCTTGAATCACTTCGTCCGACAAGTCAATCAGTGTTAAAAGCCCGTTCCACTAATAATCACCCGACAAGTTGACGTGAGTTTCTGAGATATGCATCCTCAGAAAGATAAGGGTTTCCTAAGGACTCACAGAAGACGCTCTAGAAATGGTCCAAACTTCAAATCATGAATCACTCAGTCGCTTCGACTTCTAATCCAAAGTCCTTCCAGGATTTTTCTTCCCCAGCACATTGAACTCGTTGAGCACATGATGAGGATGTGCTACCATACGGACCGTCATAGCTCTCAGGAAGCATCTGCGCGGACCGCCACCAGTTGAATATAAACTGGGTTCTACCGACCAGCGCGAATGGCCCTTCGTGAAGTATTCCTCAACGAGGACAATGCTTCATTCGTTCTGGGGGTATGCAGTCAGTGCACTTGTCTCGGGCGCATTTGCGCTGAACAATGATGTTGCGAGAACACCTCCCATGGGTTGGAATCCGTATAATGCATTTCTGTGAGCTTCATCATTGCAATCTACCTCAATCAGCACACCTGATCTCACCAACGCTGTACCCGAAAGCTGTACTACGACTGAAACTCAATACCGAGCAGCTGCTCAGAGTCTAATCAACCTGGGGCTTAGCCAACTCGGATATACATATGTGAATCTGTACGTTTGTAATAGCGGCACGTAGTCTTTCCCTCCGGCTGATCTACTCATTCAGCGACTGTGGGTGGCAGGGAAAAGCACGCAACTCAACTGGAGGCTTCACGTGGGATACAACCGTGCTACCGTCTGGGATACCAGCATTGTCTTCGTTCATACATGGCCTTGGTCTCAAGTTTGGTGTTTATTCGGATGGGTAAGTCATTGTCAATGTATTTCATGAAGCATTCTTGAGGACATTCGTAGCGGCGTATTCGCCTGTGACTTCGTTGGTGGAACAGCCCATTATCTAGGAAGTTTGGGCCACGAAACACCGGACGCAACCAGTTTTGCTTCCTGGGGAGCAGATTACTTGAAGGTCCTTATTTTCTCCTCAAAAATTTGTCAAACTGAATATATCGTTTAGTATGATAACTGTTACTCTGGTGAGGGAAAATGGGAATGGAGTATAACAGACCTTATATTCATGCCTCCCCAGTCAGTTCAACGGATTTTGTGGATTTCAACCCTCCGATATCTGTATGTCTCCTGATACAATGCTATTTTAGCTGGTACTCATCCTCTGGGTATAGATTGAAGTACCCCAATCCATCAGATAGATGACTTTCTCTCAATGACACTTCAGGCACATTACGTTACGATGCGCGATGCGCTAGCTGCTACGAAGCGCCCTATTGTTTTTTCGATCTGCGAATGGGGTGTCCAAGGTATTTCATACTTGTCCTTCAGTTCTAATTATTCATCCCTTTCAGATCCCGCTCGCTGGCCTGCAAGTTCTGTCGGAAACTCGTGATTATCCCTAGCAGAAATCTTTTACACTGTGTTTACGCTTCGGGTTTGGTTTAGGTGGAGAATATCGTATGTGATTGTCCAAACTCCTTTAGCTATAATTTGTCTGATTCCCCTCTCCAAGGAATGACATCGGACCCCCTGCATCTTGGGATAACTTGTTTAGGATCATCAATCAGCTGGTTCCAATTACACATTTTGCAAGCCCAGGTGCCTGGAATGGTGAGAAAGCTGCTAGGTGACCATCCTTGACCACGGCGGTGCTCACACCCACTGCCACAGATCTCGACATGCTCGAAGTCGGAAATTCTGGGCTATCCAGCGCAGAACAGCAGACCCACTTTGCGTTCTGGGCCGCAGCGAAGTAAGGCAGCACCTTCTCCCGCACATCACCTGTCCGTGAAAGCTGATATCTGGCAGATCTCCCCTCATTATCTCGACAGACCTGAGCAATCCATCAGCGCAGACATTGAACATCCTGAAAAATACCAGGATAATTGCCTTAAACGTACGCTAGCTCAACACAGGATGCCCGCTGATTATGATTTCGGTCTGTAGCAAGATTCCCTTGGGAAATCCATCAGCTTTAAGCGCAGATATACGAACGACCACGATGTTTGGGCAGGTCCGTTAGCTGATGGGTCGGTAGTCGCAGGTAAACCGGGGTTACTTCCGATCCAGTCACTACTCCAATAGGAACTAACGCAACATTATCAAACCAGTGGTCATCAACTGGCAGTCAGGCACACGGTCCTTGACGCTCAATCTCGCAGATGTTGGTTTAACGTCTGCGACTGGTACGGATCTCATCTCCGGGACGGCGTTGGGGCGGCTAACGACATCGTAAGTTCCACGATCATACAACACTTATAAGTACCGATCGCGGGAGATCATCATAGGTATACCTCAACTGTAGCCGGACACGGATCGATCGTGTTGAAACTCGCACAAGGTACCACCGCTCCTCCCCCGCAGTTCACGTTCTATAACGCGGCGGCGGCGACAAACACGCTCGCCGGAGGCGCGAACACGCGCACGGTAAACTCTACGGTCACTGTAGTTGGGTTCATCGGCAACGGTGGGACGCTGACTGTGAACAACGTCGACGGGGGGTCGGTGGGCGGCACGAAGACTGTCGCGCTGGATTATATCAACGCCGACTTTGTTTTCTCCAACACCGCGTGCTCCAACTGCCGCAACGCCTTCATCAGCGTCAACGGCGGTGCCGCGATGGAGGTCCAGATGCCGATCTCGGGACAGGTGTGTCTTGTTTTGCAATTTCTCCGAGATTTACGTTCGCCAAGGTTGATGGTGGTGCCCCTTAGAGCTGGGATATCGTCTTTTCGGACTTCCTGGTATCTCTATCTGGTTTCAAAGCGGGGAAAACGAACACGATTCAGATATCTAATCCAAGCGCGTTCGCCCCAGATTTTTACAGGGTCGGCGTGGCAGCCTAGCTTGATTTAAATAGTTGAAGCGAGATTCGCAGATCATCATGGGATGTCGTAAATAGCGTAATAAGCTACACTACCTGAGCTTCGTAAAACCCAGACATGACCCGCATTGAACCCACTAGCCCTTCAAGGTAAGGTTGAAGAGTCCATACTACATCAAGTATGAAACACAAATATTTATAATATGGAAAAAAATACAAGAAATGGGTGCAAGTACAATAACGGTGGCAGTTGTCAAAGCAGGATTGAATCCACAATATGGAACAGCAGCACGACGACAAAACATGGGAGACATCCCAACAATGATACAGTAGCAGATGATGACAGAAGACAGGTGATAATGGTGGGGCGATGGAATTCCAAAGGCAGAACTCGCAAGGGAGATGGAGAAGAGGAAGAAGGCGATCGAAATGCACAATGGAGAGGCTGATGGTATTTGAGGGGAGGGGAAGCTGAGAGAAAAAAAAGCTCGGCCAAGATATAGCCACCTAAGATTCGGAGGCACGCCGCAATATGACTACGAGACCATCGGAGTGTGCTGAAAATATAGCATCTACTGAGGTTTGCGGACCACTAGCTTCAGATGTGGGAGATGGCCTTGGGCGGCCCACCGTTGGAGAAGTATTTGTACGGGACCCATTTCCGCGAGAGCGGCCCTTCCCGTTAGTCCCGGTCATGCCATGCCTGCTCCGAGAAGGTGGTGATGGCTCCGGGGCACGATCTCTGGGACGACGTGAATGTCAAAGGGCAGTTCACCAAAGAGAAGGGGAAAAAACACGAACCCCGAATCTCTGCCCTCAACCAACAGAGAAAAGCGACCGAATCCAAATCCACCATCACTGGGCTGTCCCCGCTCGTTAACGCCCCAGCCCTTCACGAGGTCGATCCAACTGCGAACGGTTGCATCGTAATCTGTGGCGACGAAGTCAAAGAAAGGTCTGTTCATGCAATCCGTTGTGGAGAGAAGTAGGTCATTGGAGCAATAGGAGATTGTGCAATTGGTAGTAAATCGATCGAGGATAAATGCGGTGCGAAACGATTGGTTTGGAAGTCGTTCGAAGTGCACCGTTGGTTCCCTTTGACGTGATCCTCGCTCCGGAGATGGAGTATAACTGGAGTTGCTGCTCGCTGGGCTCCCTGGGCGATCACAACTAGATGACCTCCATGAGCATGTTGAGTTCGATGGCGACGTTGGGATGCCCATCCCATCAGGGATCGGACTGGGTGGCATAGGTGAAGTGTCGTTCCATCTCTTTAGGCCAAACGGAGATATATCAGTGACATTCAGGGAAAAATTTCTGAACGATTATCTCACCCTGAATTCGAAGTTACGAGCACTTGGCGTGATAACAGTGATCTCTTGAGCAGTAGATGCATTATGCAATGCCTTTGCACCAGGGCTGGCGAACGAAACGCTCCCAACGAGAACGTTATGGACCACAGTGCTAATACATATGAGATGTCTTCAGTAACAAATTATCCTTGCGACTGGGAAAAATGATTACCGTGACTAAATGGAGGATTAGGTCAATAGAGATCTAGGTTGTTACATTTTACTTAGGTCAGATTACTCACGATTCCACAGAGGATATATCCCTTGCTTGGATTCTTGTGCCGCATACGCAGGTAGACTAGGACGGCGGCCTGGTCTTGCTTGATTGTGTCACTGGCGTGGTTTTACCGTTAAGAGAAATTGACATTACAAGGGTTAGATAATTTACTAATGGAGCTGCTTGACCCGAGGAAATTCCTCGGGATGGACCAAATCGAGGGAAGGATGTCCGATAAGTTCATGGCACTCATAACCTACAAATCGTTAGAAAGAATATACTTTAAAATCGCGAGGGAAGGAGAGTACCCAGCAACTCGACCACAGATTCGGACATGTAGACCCATTTGGCCTGATTCGAGTTCAGCGCTAAATCTAGGCAACGAGAACGGCTACTTTGTGTTTACCTCTTGGGTGAAGTCAACGATGCCGACTTGTGATGAGAGATAAGAGAGAGATGGTAGTACGTAAGAAAGGTAGGACTCACTAAATGAGAGATGAGGGGTCTCCATAAGGGCGAAGTACGAGGAAAAGCAGGGGAAAGGCTCTGTCAAGCAGGTAAAAAAAAGCAAGGAAGCGTAGACTTTGAGAGGAGAAGGAGATGGGGTGGTGGTGGTAGTGGTAGTGGTAGTGGTAGAGTTACAAGGTTGGTGAAGGGCTTATTTTTGACTCGTAAGCGGATTGGCAGGCTTATAATCTGGGTCGAGCCGAGGTGTTAGTCTCAGATGCGGTTCGAATCTACGCGCCAAACCCTAGGCACAGCCACCACGGCCCACCACTTTGGCCTTCACGGTTCAGGCTGCTCCATTTTTTAGGCTGGGAAGTTGGGTGCCACTAAAATCTTTTCATCCATTCGCGCGAGGTCCATTCTCATTGACTTTTTAGAATAGAAAAAAAAAAGACATACCCTCCAAGTAAATCTTGACGGGAACCGATTATCTGGTAACAAGATTTTGTCAGATCTCCGCTAACCTGATCTAGATATGTCGCTGAATCTGAATCATCCCAGGGCAGTGTCGTGATCCATTTTTCTCCGTTTGCCCACACCATATCAAGGACCAGATGTGGTCTACAGCACGGGAGGTGGCGGCGGGTGACACAGTGATCGTGTGGCTTGTGGGTCGACGTCTCCATCTACTAACCTGTGCTGAAACTGCACCCTGCAGACTCGAGACTTGATCCAACCTCTGTACATCACTCCTGGAAAAGATTTCAACAGTAAATTTGGAAACTATCGCCACACCGAGTTCATTGGTGTTCCCTATGGTTCCAAGGTCGGGTCTCGCACAGGCAAAGGGTTCATTCACATCCTCAGACCAACACCAGAGCTGTGGACATTGGCCCTGCCTCATCGTACACAGATCCTCTACCTTGCCGACATCGCATTCATCACTACACACTTAAACATCAAGCCAGGCAGCCGAGTAATAGAAGCAGGTGAGCCTCTACCCGATACCGGTGTCCATCCCATATCCCACATTCCTGGCACCCAATTCCTGATTCATCCCTGTATGCCATGCTGATCTTGATCGTAGGTATGTACCGCATGAACCTACTTCGCTTTCCCATCGAAAAATTGGAGAACAGGTACAGGATCAGCATCTTTTTCCCACTCTGTGGCAAGAACCATTGGTCCAACGGGTCATCTGTGGTCGTATGAATTTCACGAGGCAAGGGCGCAGAAAGCAAAGTAAGCCTAGACGCGGCCTTATTTATTCAGTTACACTCATCAACATGGCAGAGAAGAATTCGCAAGGCATCAAATGACCGATGTCGTGACATTGCAGCATCGCAATGTTTGCAAGGACGGATTCACGGTGACAGACACAGCAGACTCTGGTACAGTCTTCGTGGTTGCCCTCGCTTCCCTACATGACTTCCGACCTAGTGTTTCTTGATTTACCGGCACCTTGGGATGCTGTAGAATATGCTAAAAATGCTCTGCGGGTATGCTCTGGTTCCTCATCATTCGATTATGCTTGTTGATCTTGATCTCCAGAAAGACCGAGTCACGCGTATCTGTTGTTTTAGCCCATGCATGGAACAAGTTCTGCGGACAGTAAGCGCCTTAAATGATGCTGGATTCACAGGTATGTGTATTCTCCCGTCATCGAGCAGATCTGCAAATCTCATTCATACCTCTAGAAATTACTATGTACGAAACCCTTCTGAGGCCCCACGACGTGTCAGCTATATCCACACCCCAACCGATAGGCGATGTGAGCGAAAGACTAAAGCAGGCCGAATCGAAACGCGAAGAAAAGCGTTTAAGACAGATCGCGGCGAATAAACGGGCAGGGGCGAAGCGTAAACGAGAGGGAGAAGATGAAACTGAGGGCAGTGTGGATGATGCTTTAGGCAGCAAGCGGGTCAAGGTGTCCGATGAAGAATTGGCTATCGTCACTTCGGAAGCGCCGGCTTTCGATCTGGAAAGCGCTGAAGTACTCGAAGAATCTGTATCAATTACAGGCTCCCTGAGCAAGATCAGTGTATCAAAGGTTCTTTCCGAGGTTCGAGGACATACATCTTACCTCACCTTTGCGTGCCTCGTCCCATCACCAACACCAGACACAATGGCTGCCAAAGAACCCACCGTCAGCGAGGTCACCGATGTGGTGCTGAGCTCATAGCTTTACATCAAAGTACCCGACCATAAATTGTCCACATCGTTTCTAATGTATCGCGTTCACAGCTTCCGTATTGCTTCGCAACACGACATCTGAACAATCCTCGTTATCTCTGGGATCTGCTCACTCGAACCCTTCACAACTGTAACAGGGAGCATACAAGTGTCATGGGAACCTTTATCACTTCGTAATAGAAAAGACTTGCCCTATGAAAAACTGTCTTCGGATCAAGGCAAGCCCTGCTCATCTGGTGGCAGGTTACATCGTCAGTGATACAAATCGCTCAAATCTTTGGTGACACTGTCCCCCCCTAGCATGCATGCTTATCGGGCATTGATCGAATATTCCTGTGGGGCATAGATCAGTGACCTGGAGCAATGCCCCATAGTCCAAGGATCATTGGCATGATGTTGGGTTTATTATTATGCACCGTACCGATCTGCGGTGTGCTCTGCTCCGGTTTGATCGTCATTTCGTAACAGGGCTTCGTTTCTTTTTGCATCCTGGTGTTCTCAGCTCCTGGCTTTCGTGGCTAATAAGACCGGGAAGATCAAGATCCCAAATATTATTCTTTCCTTTTAGCTCCCCTTCACGATCATGTCGTCATGAGTAAGCTCCTTCCTCATTCTAAACCCAGCTATTGTTCCTAACGGATCTTTTATGTCAAGCCACAGGTCTAGCGCATTTGGGAGTGAATTGCGGTTGGGTTCTCCTCGCTAGAGGGTCGTCGTCGAGACCTGGGTGTACCATACTGAAAAGGGCCAGACCAGTGGCGATATTGCCATTGCGATTCTTGCGCAAAACGGAAGCAACCATCCAACTTTGCCCAACCATCGTGTTGTAGGATGGATGGGGATATCGCATTAAATTCAGCCAAGGAGACATCAGGACGCTGCATTCAACGCAGGGGTAGGTATACCATCAGATAAGTAGAGGACACTCCCCACGACAAAGCGAGGATCAGGACTCGGACCCCGAGACAGATCTGTCCCAAAGGCAATGATCGACCCTCGTTTTCGTTTCGGGTCGACTTTTTGTGGGCGACTGAAGTGCATCCGCGGGCTGGTGGCTCCCCTAACAACCTCCTGTTTAAACGAGAGAAGACCGCCTTATAAATAAGCTTAAGGTTTATACCTGATTTCTATGACTTTTTACACATGCCCCCTTCGTGTCCCACTGATTCCGCTCGTTGTTCGCTGACTGTCGTGCAGCACTGGAAGGCCCTACGCAGTGCCTTTGAAGTCTGGCCCGTGAAACATCAGATTTGGCCCTCCACCGTATGCACACACCGTACCTAAACCCCTAATCAAGGCCCTTCCTGCCTCTACCACCCAACTCTGATAGCCCCACCCCGCCGAAGGCTCGCGCCTCAAGTCTCCTGACAATATATGATGAACGATAAATTATGACACCTTGCCAGCGCCAATGCCAGCAATAAGATCAGTGCGGTGCTCCCTGGCCCACGAGATGTCGCTAAGGCAGAGGGGGTCAGTTATATATTTTAATCAAGAACAGGCCTTTGGCTGCACATTTCAGCTTGTGCTAGACGGTCCTCTCTTTGAACCCGAATTCTCCAGCCCCAAAACATTCAACAACTTCAGAATTCGTCTGATTTACAGGACACGACGATGACAAACGATTCATCAACAGCTAACAAAACTCGATACTGCCCATTCAGGAGGGTTCACTTCGCCAACATGGAACACCCGGCTTCAGAGCATTTTGGCCTAGGTGACTTTGGTGATCTGCCATGCAGCGTTCTTGCTCGAACCGCTCTTCGCGAAGGTCACCTAATGCTG
>JASFDG010000679.1:0-10525 GCA_036937095.1 Phaeolepiota aurea
GAGAAGCTGTCCTTATACTTATTTTATAGGCAACATCAATCCAAGAAAAGCGCCAACATTCTGGGTGCCAATTGTCGGGCCATGGGATCTCACAGCCCTGACACTGACACTGATGTGGTATTGATCTTTTAATCTTGCACACACGAACCCAACGGGATCCGAATATGATGTATCTGCCGGTTCCGAGCCTTATAATGAGTATCGGGTGTTCTGATGTTCTTCAAGTTGTACCCACCCAAACGACCTTCAAACGACCACTGGCATGACCAGCGAAACGAATCCCCCTCGGTCTGTTCCTAATGGCAAACATGTCAGATCAGATACAGTTACTTCAGACACAACGACAATCATAGACCATACTCCTCGACCGTCTGCTATCAAAGCAACCTCCTCCAATTCAGGATTGACGTCTGCGCATGAGGTGCTGCCCCCTGAGCATCCTTTCCGCACTCTCGTATTGTGCTTCGATGGAACAGGGGATCAATTTGACGCAGACGTATGTTCTCGTTTCCTACAGTCCTCGCTTATGCTCATGATCTGACAGAACTCAAATATTGTCGAGCTGTTCAGCATGCTGAAGAAGGACGATCCATCGAAACAGATGGTTTACTACCAGGTGCGTTCGCCTTCGGTCATTATAGCGGTGCAATAATCATTCCTCAGGCTGGAATTGGGACATACACAATCCCCCAAATTGCCACACCAATGATGTCGAGACTGTCCAAGGTGTGCAAGCCCCACCTCGCGATATTTCCCACCGCCTTATTCTATACTGCGCCGATAGACCGTAGACGAAGCAATCGCGTGGAACCTTGACGCTCACATAATGGGTACGCCTTCTGCTTGTATTCTATATTTACCTCTCATTGATGGGCTTTAAGGCGGTTATGAATTTATCATGCAGAACTGTATGTACCTTGTTTTGGCATTTGATGCCTTCCCGATTTGACACACGAGTGTCACAGACAAAGTCGGGGACAGGATTTGTATATTTGGTAGGCCATCTCACACCAACGATCAAGTCGCACAGCTCATCCATGGCCCCATCTCTGGAACAGGTTTTTCCCGAGGTGCATACACAGCACGATGGTGTGTTACTTCTCTGTGATATATTTAGCGTGCTTTTTTTTAACACGCTGAAAGCCTGGCGGGGATGGTCCACAAAGTCGGACTGCTCCCAGCAAGCAATCACCAACAGGTACCCTTCGCCTACAAGATGTATACACGCCCAGATGAAGTTGGATGGAAACAATCAAACGCCTTCCGCAAAGCGTTTTGCATGGACGTCGACATTGAGTTCTTGGGTGTATGGTGCGTCAATGAATTAAACGGCAAGTAGTTTATAGCCTTACAAGGGGGAACACAGGGACACTGTTGCCTCCGTTGGACTGTTTCCTCGTATGCTGCCGTTTACGACCTCGAACACGATCGTTTGTACCTTCAGACATGCGGTTGCCTTGGATGAGCGTCGTTCCAAGTTCAAAGCCAACCTGTGGAATCGGCCTGATACACATGAGGAGGTGTTGAGCGTCAGCGATCAAAAAATACAGCACAAATCGGTCGACGAGGCCAAAAAGTCGAAGAGTTCCAGGAGCGCACTGGAGGCGGCATACAGCAAAGATCGCGCTGCGAAGACCGATATACTCGAGGTAAGCACTAAATCGCTGGAATGACGTGTAATTATCGCTAATTCTTTTCCCAAGGTGTGGTTCGCCGGATGTCATTGTGGTGGGTTTTATATTCCATGTCTGTTGATCTTGTTTTTGATGTCCTAAAACCAATCAGATATTGGCGGAGGCTCTGGTACGTCACTTATGGCTTGTCAATAATTCATGTCTGATCATCGGCATAGTGGCAAACGATACAAAGCCATGTCTCTCTCGCATCCCCC
Organism: Phaeolepiota aurea; assembly: GCA_036937095.1. Taxonomy (NCBI): domain Eukaryota; kingdom Fungi; phylum Basidiomycota; class Agaricomycetes; order Agaricales; family Squamanitaceae; genus Phaeolepiota; species Phaeolepiota aurea. The sequence goes on from JASFDG010000679.1 coordinate 1,892, forward strand.
TCCGCTGGATGGTCAGGGAGTGTTTTAAAACAAAGAGTGGGATCATGTTCCACGTCGACGGTCTGAAGGCTATCGGAATAGACCCTGACACGCTGTACCAAGAAACCCTTCCCCGTCCACAAGCCCTGCCAGCTGGCTCTGCAACCATAAAAGACATCCCAAGGTCGATCCTCCCCCAAAAGCAAGAAGACGCATCAGCATCCTCCCCCACGCCTGGACTAGTAACCGAAGAGGAACACGAACTCCAAGACGCGCTCTCACCAATCTACGACCAGCTGCGGCTCAGCTGGGTCTGGTGGATCCTCGAGCTGATGCCGATGAAGCAGAAGTTCCAGAGGTGGAATAACACCTGGGGCTCGTTCTGGGGGTTCAACTTGGGCGGGGGGCGGTATATACCTGGGCAGGAGAAGCACGGGGTCTTCGTGCACCGCAGCGTCAAAACGCGGCTGGAGGGGCAGCATGCGGATGGGAAGCGGTATAAGCCGAAGGCGAACCTGAAGTTGGATTGCGTGAAATGGGTTGATTGATGATTTGGTTTTGCTATGACAGTGAATGAATGCCCTTAGCCCGCCTGTGAGACCATATGACACGGCTTGTACTTCTTATGTTTCATTATGATGAATAGCGCCTCCCCCGTACTTTAAATTTATTGTGGCCTTTGATATGATCCTACCTGCGAATCTGTGATATTCTGGGTTTGCAATGTGATGGTCCTCGCTGCGGATCGTGTCGGGTAGCGCATGGGCCAAGCGGCAAGCTTGAGGTCCTTGCCCACTCTTACCCATATAAGACGAATGCGCCATCTTTGCTTCAGACCCTTGATCATATCTTTCAATGTGTGAACTAGGGCTTCGGCATTGGGTGGTCAACATTAACAATAGGGTATAAGTACATAACCTGAGGTGAAGTCCCCATAACGAGTCGTTCAAGTTCATAATAAGTTCATTCTATCATTTAGGCCGCCCTAGGACCCGCAGCTTGCATGACAACCATGCCCGTACCGCACTCCGCCACTAAAAACGCTGTTGCAACATCACCCAGGGTTTTCTTGACCTCTGTCCCGACATCCCTGTACTCATCTATGAGGTCTTTCAACTCCCCACGGTGGTTCCCCACCGCAAGCCTCCGTGCGCGGCCAGCAACAACGACCAAGGACGCCCGAATAGCACGGTCCGCTGCGGCCCTCGCTTCCTGTACCGCAGCATGAAGCGGGACAGGCGACGCCACCTCTCGGAACTCAATTCGACCGATTGCAGCGGACGACGATGAGGATGCCGTCGATCTCGCGTCGCTTTTGGGTGCCACCAGGGCTGTCGCATACCGTGCCCACACCAGGTTATCTGCAGTATCTGACTGCATTCGCGCCTCTGTATCGGCTTGGCCATGCACGGTATCGGCCTGCGAGGACGTCAATCAGCCTGAACAGGGTTTTGTAGGGACATTTCCAGGCGCACCGACGCAACAGTAGGCATATTCACGCCATTCCTGGTTTTCTTCGCGAGATGCGCCGACGGCACCGTCGGCAGGCATGTGTCCACGCCCTGCTTCACCATACGCACTACAGTCGCCGTCGTCCGCGGGTTCCGGCATATCTGCATCACGAACTCGAGTGCTAGGCGATCGTCTGGGCCGCTGAAGAAGGGGAGGAAAACGTGGTGCGCGCTGCTGACCGAGGATCCAGGCGCCGTCTGGTCTACATAGAGCGCGACGTCGGTGGTGGCCTGGGAGAACACGCCGCGGACAAATTGCGAGTGGAGTGCCGACGCGGACGCGTCGATGCCTGGGGTGGTGGTCTTGAAGAGCATATCGAATGGGTTGTTTGAGGTCGCCTTCGGCGTCGCGAGGGGTGCGTCCTCACTGGCCGCAGCATCTGGGATCTCATGGGACGGCGGGAGCCACGGGAGCAAGATCATATCGGACTCATAGGTGCGTGCATGCTCAGCAACGCTGGATGACATCTCCTCGTATTTCACGAATGCCATCGTCGGTGCGACTCTGATGTCGTTCAGCTGCCCAAACATCTTGAATATAGATAATAATGGGTCAGTGTGGATTAGGGTATCAGTTGCTGAGGATTTCATGACGAGCGAGACACGGTCGGAAAGTTCGATTAGACGCAGGGCCCCAATCGATGTCCGCGATGGTGCTGTGGGGCTAACCGTTGCCGGCTGGCAACGCTGGAGATCTTCGCAATTGAGGGTATCATCCAGGCCAGGGGAGTGCGAGAGGACCAGCTGGGTTAACGCCATCATCCCAGGAATATGCTCCAATTTATCGAGCACGACAGTGAAACGACTCCTGGATATTCCACCTAAGGACTGAGGGCATTTCGTGGGATGCCTTGCTTCTCCATCTGCAATGTTGTTGTAATTTGCGTCTGTCGAAGAAATGCGGCTCCGAAATTGCAGAGGGTAGAGCCACGTCACCAGAGGCGTTGTGATAAATGTGAGGACCAGTGCCTCCAAGACGAACATGGAGAACACTCTCTACCCGTGTAGTCAGAAGACAGCTCTTTGAATTGATACTTGAATTCACCTGAGATAATATGCCCGCAGAAAGGCCTACATTGAGGACGATCAATTCCACGAGGCTGTGTATAAAAGAGATCATCGCGTTGATTCAGGAGAAGTGCCGCCAACGATTACCCTTTACAACTCATCAAAGATCCAATCGTACTGGCTTCCCTCCAATTAAATCCAGCGAAGTATCTCGCAGCTATTGTACAGCCGCCAAACTTCCCAGTGAAAGCAGTGGTGATTATCGCAATGGTGTAACCCCATGTGGGACCTAGGCTTCGAGTTAGATTTGCGCAAAAAAAGGAAGTAAAATGGCAGCTCGCCGTCGTTTAGAAGGCCGAGATCAGTCGAAAGCCCAGACAATGTAAAATACTTGTCCACGATCTAGTCAGAAACAAAACCAAGTATCTGCAGGACATACCAAAGGAAGGAATATGATAGAGACCATATCTTCGAGTTTTTCTGTCATGGAGATTGCCAGTCCACCATCACGAGGGACGATAAGGCCAGCCAAGAAGGCACCTGCTGAGAAGTTAATCAAGAAAAGACGGGGCAAAACTACATCCCACCAAAGATTGCATGCACCCCAATCACGTCTGTAAAGAAAGCCGATCCGAAAACAATCATCATAGTCACCGTCATAAAAAAGACGGTAGGACCGCTCTCGACTAAGGTGGATTATCAACAGGGTGGACTGGATTTAACGCGGTGGCTTACCAGAGCCCGTCTTTTTTGCCAGCCATCGAACAGCCATCTTTACAGGAAAGAGGATAAACAACGTCCACGCGACGCAGGTAAGGAGTATGTAGACAGCAGTTAGACCTGATCCCGCGTTCACAAGGGCCACGCTTAAAGCGAGCAAGGTCCATCCAACTGGAATTCTAATCAGGAATAGGCAGATTATGGATCATCCAACGAACGTACCGATATCGTTCCCCACCCCTGCAGAAAGGACCACTATTCCCACAGTGGTGTCGAGCAGCTTTAGCTCCGTGAGGATGCGACAGAGAACGGGAAAGGCTGTGATAGAGTATGCAACACCAGTAAAAAGCATGAAGTGCGTAAATGTGACGCTCGAATCAATGAACTCTTTGTAGAGGTGGACTGAGAGCCCTGCGCCAATGACAAATGGCAAGATCATCCCAGCCAGCGCCACAGTCGCGGATAGTCGTGCATTTCGTCGAATCACGCCTGCATCAATTTCGAGCCCGACCAAGAAAAGGAAGAGACAGAGACCAATGTTCGCAGTTAGGCTGAGAAAGGCCTGGGACCCTTTGGGAAATATGTGTTGGGTGAAGCCGGGGATACGGCCTGAGCTCAAACAGCGGTTAACCAAGAGTGATGTGCGACAAGCCGGGGGGGGTGCTCACCAAACGCTGTCGGACCTATGAAAAGTAGTTAGAAGTCGTAGTAGCCAGAAGCTTCCGCAACCACATACCTAAAAGAATGCCCCCAAGGACTTCCGCAATAACTTTTGGCTGATGTATCTTTCGAAGAGCGAGTGATAATAGACTTGCTGTGCACACAATGATGCCTAGAAGATGATGGATTAACACTCATTGGCGGAGTGATGTTCAAGCACTTCGACTTACCAAGCTGTATGATCCACAGTCGTATAGGGTCTTCTGGGTTATATGCGATAGGGTCCTTTCCGCTCAAAATGCCGCTCTTGAAATGGTCTCGTCACGCCCCAAAGTTGTTAACAACGAAGAGATAATATCTACTAGTACCTGTTCCGCCGCCGTCGACGCTCTTTTAGAATGAAATAGTCCAGCCATTGAGTTGGAAAATTCTGGCATATTGCAGAAAGTGAATCGAAGAGTCGATAATATGCGACGATGCAATCCATTTGAACTGTCAGACCTTGAGAAGCTAGAAGCTTAGTGACAGTGAATGATGATGGCATTCCATTTCACGTCTGTCCATCATCAGTAGTGTCACTTCCTCTCCAAATCTCAAGTTTTGCTCCCCCTTCTCAAAAGTGATACTAGCATGTGTAATATTGAATAGGGACTGTCGGGAGCCTCACGACAGTAATACACATAAGTAAGATCTCATTGACTGGGTTCTGGCTTCACTCATAACTTATTTTCGCTTCCCATCCAGGGTAAGAAAAATGCCACACTGTGGGTTAGTTGTGAGGGGACTTGAAGCGAGCAGGCCAGCGAAGAACATGGTATCGCATCAATGGGCAGTCGTGAAAGATGCACGTTCTAATCTCAGGATGCAGTTGCTGCGTTTCCAACACCCTACGTATAACCCACCGTGGTCCTATTCGCCTCAAGCAAAAGCTTTGTGCACATTTCCTGGTCGGATAACGGCCCGGGATGCGAGTCTGTGTCCAGGAAGGTTGATGACATTGAGTTTGCACTCGGCAGAGGTCCAGAGCTTCGATCACGTACACTGGCTCGAACAGCGAGGACGCCCTCTGCACATGTAAGGAATACCTGAAGGGGCCATTGCTAGCGCCACCGGCCATGCGGGTCAAGAACAAGTTATCAAATCCGCTTTGAAACACTTCCATTCAAGCCATCATTCAACCTCCCTCGCCAAAATCACCGTTGACGTCCAAACAAATCCAAAATGGGCAACATCATGAACTACATTTTCGTGCACGAGCAGGCCTTGTGACATTGCTCGCTGGGGAGCCGAACGAAGCCACGTCACTTCGCTGTGTTTTACAGCACAACCACCAGAAGATCGAGAGTACTGAGTTGAACATCGAACATTGTGGTTTGGACCTTGTGTGTTGGCCCTGCAATAAGTGACCCCATCGGTATGCCGCACCTCTTGAACTGGTTTTATGACCTATAGAAGGAGGTTCATGGGAAAGCCCGCAGCGACGGATGGCACATCTCGATGGGCTTCCGATCGAAGGAGCTGATTTACGGGGTGGGATCAATCTTATCATATTATAAGGGTACTCATGCCTTTGCGTTTTCGAGCATTGAACACGATAGTCAATCCATGCGATGCCGTCCTCATGGAATCACCCGCCTGGGCACTAGTATGGCGGCGATCCGACCGGCATGACCACGAGCTTGGAAAGAAAGGTATCGTCTGTGTGCCAGACCATCCTTATTACTTTGTCTATTTTGGGATGAGCGATATCCATCGTACGACGAAGACGACATTGGCCGAGTGCTCAGGTTCGGTAGCTTATCAAAAATATCGTCAGCTAGGATTCGTGTCCGTAGCACATGATCAGTCCTTCGTCTTACCGATATACCTAGCTCGCAATCGCCCAGTCTCTAATTTGCTCCCTGACGCAAGACATCGATTCCGCTTGTGGCTGCGTGGGGCTACGACGGATTCAAGCTCCACACCGATCCTGTCTCAGCATTCTACCACATAAAACGAGATGTTTCGATTCGGTCCTCAGAAAATATCTGACTGGCTGGCCGAATGGAATACGCCCGACGCAAGTCTTTTCTTTTGTTCTGTGCCGCTTTGTATAGCCCCTGCTCAGCTACTGGTCTGAGGACGCGGAGACGGCTGTCACACGGTTGCGGTATGCGATCTTAGTCACCAGGACCGGTGGGTAACACATCTCATTTCACGTAGAGTACAAGGATTACACGACACCAGCGAATTTGCTCATATTCTCCAAGACCCTGGCCCATCTCCCGTCATTCCAGCTGGAAATGTCTTCCCACTCTTTGCTCTCCTCGCCAAAGATGATCTTGAACCAGATAGTATAACCCGCAACGACACAATCCGCAAAGGAAACTGTATCCCCCATCACGAATGGGCCATTGTTCTTCCGCAGCCACCCATCGACCGCGGTGAGATTCGACTTGATTTTGTGCCACATTTCGTCGTGCTCTGTGCCAGTCGGCGTGATTTCCTCCATGCGTTTTCCAAACGTCTTCTCCCGTGTGCGCCGGAAGTAGGCCTCGCTGGGCGGGTTGAGCCTGGAGTGGGCCACGGGTATGATGAAGCGGGAGATGGGTGCGATCTGCGCTTGGTATGCTGACAGAAATGCGTGTTGTAGGGCCTCAGTGCCGGCTGGGAATGCTTTGGGCGTGTCTGGGTACGTCCTGTCAAGGTATTCGGCGATGAGGATGGAGTCTGCGACGAGTGCACCGGTGGAGTCGTCATGAATTGCTGGTAGGGAGTAATAGGGACTTCCATCCGCTTTATATTCAGTGGGCTTGATGCCTTTCGTCTTGCAGAGCGTTTCGATGTCGGGATACTCCACCCATTCGGTCTTATATGGTATCCCTTTGAAATTCAAGCAGTACCTATTTGGTTGTGAGTCGGTGGCATCCCCGGCGCTTTGTTGACGACGTACCTGACTTTCCAGGTGTTTGGGGACCATGCGTTAATTGGGAGCGAAGATGGGATATCGTAAAAAGTTATCATAGTAGATGCTGGGGGAAGGATTCGAGTTGAATGCCAAGATACAAGATATATCTGGGTGTTGAGCGAAGCTAGATCGGGATATGATACCCGACCAAAGACGAGAAATAGCGCCCAATAGGACTGATTGCATTGGCTTGGGCGTGTATACACCCAACGGCAGGGTGGAAACCAGCTGCGGGCTGTTATTTTAGTTCGTGGTGTGATATGTAAGCCGAACATCGATCACCAATCACCTCCTCACGCATCCCATGATCAATGTTCCCAGTTTTTGAACATTGTTGGATGTTGAAACTTGACAGAATCAGAGCTTGTTAACCGCCTAACTAGCTGGTAAATGTCACGGGCTGCCAAGTGTAGGTTGAAATTGAACGACTTTGGTGCTTGAAGGGGTTGCTGACCGTGATACGTTCAAGAAGCCTAAGGCAGGCTGCGGAGGAGTAGCGCCCACCCACATGTTTCGCAGGGCCGCCCAGAGTCGGGTCTGAGACCATATCAGTGACTGTTGCATCGTTTCCTGCGTCGTACTAGCGTTCATCGCATGGCATAACATCTCTTTTTTGGTGAGCGTTAACGGTTTAAGCTTAAGGCTGACCAATAATGCCAATCCATCGGAATCAGGCCTAGGGGGTCATTTATGCATTCGCGCTGATAGTAATTAACTGGCACGAACGATAACACTCACCACACCAGAGGCTCTGGCAGCAAACTCTCCGGCAGCCACCGCAATTTTTCTTGCAATTCTACTTCTAATATACCGGCAAACGAACTGTCAGTCACTGATCTTAAGCCACTCACCCCATTCTCACATGAGCTCCTGCTTTCATTCAGAATCGGATTCGGCGAAACCTTCTTCCTCCAGCAGTATAATGAGGAATGGCGTCAACAGCGGAAGCTGGTGGCACAGGAGTTTTCAGCGGGAACTGTACCAAAATACCATGCAATGCAGGAAGGACAAGCTCGCATTCTCGTGCAGGACCTCGTCAGAGACCCTAGCAATTGGCCAGCTGAAATAAAATTGTGTGCATTTAGTTATAAACCCAGGAGGCTCTGTCTTGACCACTTGTGTTCTTTCAGCTGTATTGGTTTTCTCATCATGCGCGCTATAACCTTACATCACCTGCGATCAATTTCTCCATCTTCCCCCGCAAACTTCAGCCTTGCCACAACACCGGGAAGCTTTCTCGTCGATTTCTTCCCAAAATGTAGGCGTGCCGCCCCCATCGAGTAGGCGAGGCCGAGGCCGAGGCGAATTCTTGGGCCCATTGCATATCCCATGTATTCACTATGCTACATTCTACCCTACCGACCGGCCTCAACTAGCCTTATAAATTTCCTTTGATCCCACCCTCCACTCCCTTTATACATACTTAGTCATTTTAGAGACCTCGAGTCAGCGCGATGACAAACCCTAGTGAGGCTGCCAGGGTGACCCGGGTCTGCTCACCACTCCGACTATCGACTCTCCCAGGACCAAGATTCTCAATCACACGGACAAGCGCTGATTAAGACATTAGTCTTGCATGTTCCGTCATGGCTTCCTGCGGCCATTTTCAAGCGGCTTGCTGCACAATGGAAGCAAGACTTCCTAACTGCTACTTGGGGGCCCTATATGTGGTCAAAGAACGGTCTAGTTAGTATCTAAATTTTATATCGCATCCTACGGTGGAGGATTGAACCGGGAGTTTTGTCAGGAAACTGGAGAAGCATCTCTCCCCAACGTTTGCAGTACTACAATAACAGAAGCTGGCGATGC
>JASFDG010000680.1:0-10506 GCA_036937095.1 Phaeolepiota aurea
ATGAGTGGCGATCTTGCCGAGGGTCACAATAACAGCGATGCTGAACCGGGCGACGAGGGTGGCCCCTCAAATGGCGTTGTTTCGTCACGGACCGGTGGACGGGTCGTATATAGGCCCGGCGAATCGGTATGTGTCTGCTCGCTGTCATCGGTCGCTATTAGCTTAACGGTAGGCAACCAGTCTAGCCAACAAGCGTCAGCCCGACCAATTGGGTCTCTGGCTTCTGATACATCCAGCGTCACGTTAAGGTCAACTGATCTACAATCTCCCCCTCCTGCAACTCCGGCGCTGAGCCGGCCCCCACCCGCCCCCCTTGCAGTCCAGGCGAATCCCTGGTTAACGCCTCGTGACCCAAATGAGTCGATCAAGGTCTCACGCAAGAATAACGAGGTCGCCGTCAACAAGGACAGTTCCGCCCTCGACAAGTCCAAGAACAAGCTGAAAAAGAAAGCCCAAAAGCAAGCAGGCGAGCGTGAAAGGGTGCAGAATGATGCGGTCGTCGAGATCACCGTGGACAACGTTCTTTCAATCCCTTCATCGGCTTCCACAGCAACGAAGAAACAAAGAAATAGTGACCACCAATGCACGGTGGGGGGCAACGATGGCAGTGACTCTGACACGAACAGTGAGGTGGAAGTTCAGGAACAGGCACTCGATAAGAAGGGCAAGGGGAAAGTGAATTCTCTCCAGGCCTTTGAACAGCGGGACCTGGTAGCGCTTGCGTTTGCCGGCGACAATGTCGTCCAGGTATGTACTCGGCTCTCCATCTAAATGAACCCAATGGTCACTGACCTCCGCCAGGAATTCGAAGACACCAAGCGGCGCGAGATTGCAGCGGACGCTCCCCGCGAAGTTGACACCACAATACCTGGATGGGTAAGTAAACCGTATCATAGCCTTTATAACCTTCAACGCTAACGATGTCTGCACCTCACAGGGCTCATGGGGGGGCACAGGTCTACGCCGCGCCGCACCCAAGCCGCAGCGCATCAAAAAAATCGCCGGTATCGACCCCACGACGCGCGCTGACTACAACAAGAAGCACATCATCATCTCCGAGAAGCGCGACAAGAAGGCTGCGAAGTATCTGGTCAAGGATCTGCCGTACCCGTATACGAGTAAAGCCCAGTTCGAGCGGACCATGGACCGCCCGCTGGGTACAGAGTGGAATACCCGCGTTGCGTTCCAGCGAGGAACACTACCAAGAGTCGTTAAAAAGGTTCGTCTGTCTTGGTGTTCATTATTCGGCTAGGTATCGGGCATTGACATCTCTCCTACAGCCTGGGGTAATTATCAACCCGTTGGAAAAGCTAGAATGAATTTGGCCACCACATCACTCAAGGCCATTAGTTTTCATGTTTGTATTGCTTCACTAGAATCGTCATAACCAGCAGAACACGTATGCAAATGAAAACGATGTTATAATCATGCCTGGTCTAAGTGAAGCAAACAATGATACAAGATTGGGCACGCTTAACTATACACTTATTTGTTTTAACATTGCTAAGCTCATCTAAAAATTAATGTGGTATCTGTGAATTCACGAATCGAATATGCCAATGCCCCCGAGACCACAAAACTCATGCCTCATCCCCCATAGCCAGGCTAACGATAACGTACATGTTCGCCGCCACAACCACTAACCATATGCAAGCCCCGATCACCACGACGACCTTGTTGTTGCTAAAATCCACCAGCTCGCCATCTGCACCTTCCAGCGCAGCAGGCGTCCGTGATTCCTCCACCGTCGTGACGCTTGCCGTGGCTCCCGTGTTTTCCGAGGCCTTGCGGACACTCATGATGGATTTAGATGCTGTGCACCAGAGCAGAGGAAATGTGATAAAGGGAAGGACGATGGAAAGCACGACTTGAGAAGCAACGAGCAGAGTATCAACTCCGGATCGACCCACAGAGACGGCAACAACTACAGACGGTATGATAGCCAGAAGACGCGTCAACAGGCGGCGTATCACGGGCTGGAATTTGTGAGATATACAATTTCGCTAACATACCCGAAGCGACTCACAGATACACGCCATTGCAGGAATCCTTCGGACACGGCCTGGCCAGATACTGTGGCTATTATAGAAGAGCTCTGTATTGTTGTTAATAATGATGGTAAAGCATATGGATCGTATCATGGACGTGCCTGGCCAGCGGTCAATAAAGCAACAGCGAAAAGTGTTGCAGCGGCTATCGAAGCGATATTAGGATTTAGATGATAGAGGAATGGGGATAAATACTCACGTTTCCCCACTAGATCGCGGATGAGGTCATAAGCGTCGAAAAGACTGGCCGGAGATGCCTTCCCGGTAGATCCGTTGCCAAAGTAGAAGACCGCGGCAGCGAGTATCAAAATGCTGTGTTGATCCCGCTTAGAACGTGGAATATGGAAAGTATGCGAAAATCATATGGACATACAGGGAGTTGATCATCACTGCAAATCCGAGGAGGCTGCCGATAACATCGAATGTGCCATGATAAATGTGTGCCTTAACAAACAGCAATGGATTGTTTTCCCGTTCTGAATGTCGTGTCGCGACTGTAGAATGTAGACTTGGGGGAGGAACGCGGAAAGCAGCTCTGACATGTTGCTTGCAAGTGCCCAACCAACGGCGGAACCAAGGTTGAGGTTTTGCTGATGGTTCCGAGTTGTCCGATTCTTTAGAATCAGTAGTAGACAAGATAAGTTTATCTTCAACCTTTGGCCGAAACGCGATACGATCTTGGGTCGCCAGTGCTGACCCGAGGAACAAGCTGTGGGGCATCACAGTGGCACCGAGAATGCCGACCGCTGGCAGCCGCGAAAATGATAATCAGAAGATAAAGTTTGATAATGACGCGAAAGGGTCCTTACAGGTGTACAACCCGCCCGACGCAAAGATGTGTTTTGAGGGAATATAACCTTCAAACGCATGGGCCCAGTTGACATCAACCTTCGAGATGATCACAATCATGCACACCATGACAGCAATGACCTAGCGAGGCACGAATTAATAAAAGAGAGTGCGTGTGATGAGTCGGATCAACTGACCATGGCAGCAATCAAGAATTCGAACAGCTTGACAGGCCGTCCACGTAGAGGGTCCCCCATCGCAAGAATTATGATAACATCAACTGCCGTCAGGAGGACACCATGCCATAGTTCCAGGTTAGGGAAGAGCATGCACAGGGCTATAGCAGATCCCAACAGTTCTGCCAAGTCTGTTGCTATAATAGCTATTTCCGCCAGGACGTAAAGTGGGTATAGCCCTAGCCATCGGAACAGGAGCGTATGCTTGGGCCTGTTGTAAAGAAGCAACCGACTGTGGGAAGCGAGGTCTGTAGAGTAGCGGTTAGCATCTGAATGGGACTGCGGACGTGGCAAGATTGGGATAAGAATAGGGAACGCGTCCCCGGTGACGATAGGTTAGCGAAGCAGATATAAATAATGAGGCTAGCCATGCCAAGGCACTCGATTTGACACCCAGGACACGTTAGCCTGGATCACTGGGAGAACGATTGCGCTGGTTAGGACAACCAGCGTCATCCACCATGATTATCGGAGCACCAAGGAGCCCTTGATGTTTGTGTACACCAGGGTCCAATTTTGTAATAGAACCCCCAGTGCCAGCAAAAGTGCACAACGTAGAGAGCCACTTCGCCAAATGCCACACAGCATATGACCTCCTCAAGAAGCATGAACAAGCAAGCTCACCAAGGCCAGTCACACAACCCAATCTGCTTGCAAGGACCTGAACAAAATACATCAGGAAAAAGTTCCCATCGATAAGAAAAGGGATTGGTTACCTGTAGAAACACAGCGAAAAGGCCTGCAAGAAGCACCACAAAAAGCAAACGGTATCCAAACTGAGAACCAGCCTGTAAATCGACTCCCCAGTTACCCCTATGACATCACGGTTAAAGATTCTCAACAGTGTAAGGACTCAAGTACTCACGGGTCAAAGTAGGCAACAGCGCAAACGATGCCAACGCCTGTATGTTTTTTGACATGATGCAAGACCTTTAAGCCGATTGATTTAAGACGTTGGGGGGGAGCAGTGGATGGCGACGAAACATTCTGGGTGTTAGGGGAGAGTTCTGACATGGGGGGAACCTGGTTAGCTTGCAAAGGCAACGACGAAGGAGCCAACCATAAGTAAGACGACGAACCCAGTACAGCGGACGCCCCAGACGAAACGGCGGTATGGTACCTACAACTTTCATCCCCTTTTCTCTGTCTCCGATCAGTGTTACTCTTTTTTGTTACAGTCACTGATCCTGCACCCGATCCACAAACTCAGCTCCGCACTCCGAGCCTCCGACGCTTCTCCTCTACCACGAACTCTTCTACATGTCACCATTAACCCATCCATACGCCACCACTCATGTGTGCTATTACTGGAATACAAAGATAAGGTCGCGCTGTAACATTCATGCTTGATATCGATCAATTCATTTCTAACCCTGGATCGATGAGCCATAAACTTCAAATTGCACCGTGTACCACTCCCCCGTTCCCAACGTAAGAAAATGAAAACAAAAACGCCGCACAGCATTCCCGAAGCGTGCGTGGCGTTTATAACGGCCTTGCTTACATGACGACGCTGTGCCTTGGCCAGGGTGATCGATCGACTCCCTCCCTGATGAGGTTCCAGGTACTGAAGCGTTACAGCGGAAGTATCAGCACTCGCATCGAAGGCAACGATGTTGTACACACCTTGAACATATGTTTTCCTAGCCAATCCAGCCATGCCATCGAATCTTTCACAATCCTGTCACGGTCTCGTATACGTAATAGGCCGATCGCCTTACTAGGGAAGTTAATCCAAAAGAGTGTCGTCTTGGCTTTCTTCCCAAAAGCCCGTTGCCCTCATTCCTAACCAGACCTTCGCTGGCAGTCGCGTGTCCTTCATACCTGAGCGATGACACACGTGCTGATGACCCGAGGCAGCGTTTGCCCTCATCAATTTCTAGGCTCTGCCGTCGGTGGCACGCCCTCGTCCCAAAAGTTATTCCAGAATGCGATGGCCGAAGATTATCAGAACCCAAATCAGCGGAATTCGACTTCGACTTGGAATGCCGCCACAAGCCCCAGTTACGTGTACGCGTTCCTCTCTCTTGGATCACAGCCCATTGGGCGCGCAGGCGGGCCCCCGCAGACTTCCTTCTATTTCGAGGTGTCTGTTCTCCACTCAGGATATGTGCATGGGGGATAGCACCATAAGCGAAATCATTGGGCGGTGATATATCAATACTGGCAACACTGAGCCTGTCGACGTCTTGTTTCGGATAGGCACTCCCTTCTTGAATGAAATCCCGGCCAACAGCCCCTTGTCTTGACTCGCGATTGGCGAAAACAGGAGATTTTGTGGCTTCTGGGGTCGGATACGTCAACGTTAATCTTGGTATTGCCAGCTCGCCCTCTGTATTATGACCAAATCTAGGTTTCAGATTTCTATACACCTTCGAATTCTTACCTTTGAAGTTCAGAGCATGAATCGATAATGTATCTGCTTCCTGTATGGTGGCGCCCATGTAGGCCAATAACGGGTTGTAGATACTTGCGCACTGAGGAAACACATGCTCGGTCAGCAATGGCATAGCAGACCCTTTAACTCGGTTCCAATTATCCAACCAGCGAAAAAGGTAGGACAACACCGTTGCCAATAGATTTCGGGACAAGTACGGGATCTGATTGACGCACCTTTTCGTCGAGTAATTCACCATAACTGGATTCTGAACTATCGAGCTTCGAGCCTGACAGGGTGTGGCCTCCAGAACCACTGTTGTCTTCAATAATGGGGGAGAGGCCCGATTCAAAGGCTGCGGAGTAGGATCTCGAATCCGACAGGTTCACGGCCTTCTTCGGGTTTTGGAGATGAGGACAATGACTGAGTCAACGTGGCATCAGGTTACACACCTTGCTCGTGACAGCGATGGGGGATCCTTCTGGTGATGGGATGACAGTGGATTGCGTAAATTGTTTCTATAAAAGACACCCTCTTAACCTTTCGAACCATTGACGATACTGTCGATCTTACCATGCTGATTTTCCCTGGCTCATAGTGAGGGTACATCGGAGGTGCAGAGCATCGTTTTCGTTGGTAAATGGATACCATGGGGCGTTGATTAAAGAACTACATTCAGGCATTTATTGAATCTACAGGCTAGCCAGAGGCAAGCTCACGTACAGAATTGGACCTGTCATGAAGGACGGTTCTTGAAATGCCCTTGCGCGTTGGCACCTCGTAAGAACGTGGTCTATGGCTGCCAGTAAATGAAAGGCAAACGTACGTAGCCTGCACCAGCTGCCTGTTTCAGAGAAATACGAATTTAATTAGCGGTTTAATAGACAAGACTGAGTTCTGCCTACTGTCCGACTCGGATACGGGAATGGAGATATCTGCTTTGATAAGAATCTGCCTCTAGCGTTGTAGCTGGCGGAAGTTGCATGCTAACCTCTAATTTGGGGGTTGCATGAAGCCTAGGTGTTGGGGAAGGGGAATCCTTGGCGCATATACACGCTTAAAATGCGCATCGGGCAAGGGATTTTACGCACACACCAATATGAAATATTCCTTGGACGCGGTAAGGGGATATCCATAGTCCATAGTTTCGGGGGTAGCGTGTTGACCGGGCTCAAGATTAAGGGAGCGTCTGGGTGTAGTAGCTGCGGCTCTGTCAAACTGTCTCGGAAATTCAGACTGACCTCATTTGGCAGATTGAATGCGCATATACTCACAGTTTTCGGGCCAGGTGTCGCGCAATGGCAGGTGCAGCAACATATCGTGTTCCGTTTTTGCTTTCGTTTCGTCCCTTTCGAGTCCTGCCGCTTGTGGTTCGCCGACCGAAGCGGAGTGCTAGAGCCTATCGGCCCGTGGCGAGATGAACGGAGCTCCAAAGCATAACTTGTATCTGTAACAGATGTCAAAAACGTTGCAAGGGCCAAAGAACACCGACACCGATGACCGTTATCCGTTGTCTTTCGATGCGCGCGGTATACTGGGTCAAATGCAGAGGGAGGAACGTCAAACTTCTTGAAAATATGCATTCGAGCATCAGGACAAATGATGGGGACAGATGCCTTTCCGCACCGGGTTAGGAAATATGAACATTCCCAAGAGCTTGATTGTCGAATGCAGCATCATAAAAACCCCGACTGTCTGCCTGGGTTCAAATAGAGGGACATAAAACTTGGAATAGCGTATTGGGGTGGAGAGGTTTCCGGATAAGCGGTGGGCATAAAAAAGGTGGCCAGATGAGCGCGTTTAAAGCGAAACCTCCAGGGCGATGTGGATATGTGTTTACATCTACCTTTCTGGGAAGGTCATGATGATAGCGGAAGGCCAAACCTTGACCACACAAACAATCAAATGAGAGATGGTCACCATTGTATTTGTTCCCCCCTCCAACAATCTGCTAACTCTCCTACTCTAGAGGGCGATATTGAATACAAGTTTGAACCAATGTTCTCCTTCAACGCCACCACCAGGTTTGTTGTGTCTGAATTACAATAAGAATTATAGGGAAGCGATAATAAGATTTAGTAACTTACTTGTCTTCAACATGCGACTTCACGGAGTCCTTCTCCCACAGCTTAACGCGGGGGCACAGTTTACACTTATATTGAATGCAAGGAGAATATGACACGAAGTAAGGTGCTCGTGTGGCGTTGCCCAGGTATATAACGTCATCGCCAATGGCTGGCTTTGTGACCGCATGGCTAGGACAGAACAATAGGATATCAGGTTCGCTAAATAGGTCGTGTAGGGCATTAGTAGACGCACGATTCCATAACATGTTCAATAGCGGCTCGTCGCTTCACCCGGTTGGTAGAGTGCACCGCGCAGTGGTTGCAGCTCCACGCTCCTACATCCGCTGGAGGAAACATAGGTTCAAAGGCCTTGATGACAGTTGTAGCCTCGGGGGTGATAAGCAAAAAGGAGCAGCGTGTAACGGGGCTACGACTAGCTGCCTGAGAGCCATGATCAACCTTTAGAAAAGTTGTAAATTATTGGTGACAGGCAGGTATGGATATCAGTTGGCGTACACATTCAGTCCAGGTCAAAGCTTCTCGGCCCTTTTTGTTACCATTAATGACCCGAGGACAAGTGCGACAGAAGAACCTCGCATTGAGGGAATCGAGTTGCTTTGCAGTTGCGGTTTTAGGATTGAGCCCAAGTAGTAGCACAATCTCTTCTGCATAGGACGAGCCGACTTTGTTGAAAGATATTTGTTCGTCAAGACTGATGCGATGGTGGGTATTTACATGAGTTACGATTGATGTCCAGCCTACAAAAGCTAGGGAACCTCGTTTCTTGCAGGGATCATACAAACAGCCAAACACCGTCGTTGCGAGAGTTGACGGATCAGGAGGTTTGGCTTCAGCGGGCTCCATAGCATCCTGTGCTTTGGATTTGTAGAAGTTGGAGATTATAGTTGCAACCTCCTGCTGCTTAGCCAAAACCCATTCATCGAAATAGGTTTGCAACCAGCTGAGCATGTTGCCGTCAAGTGGCTTGTACAGACCGAGTTCTGAGGGCGCTTCGACATAGGCAGAGATAATATCAATATCCAACAGCACGCCTCGTGGAAGAAACTGCCAATTCTCTGCTTTCAGCGTTTGCTTGAACTCTGTCAAGGTCTCCTCAACGAAAGCTTTGCGGGAAGAAACAAGTCCTTGTCGCTGACTCGTCAGTCTCTTGTTCTTTTCGGCTGCTGCAAGATTTTCTAGCTCGGGACGAATCGTGCGCCAGGCTGGTGCCACAACGATAAACAGTGAGAAGATATATGCAAAGAAATACTTACCACGGGGGCTGAGCCTAAGTATATTCTGCGCCCGAAGATATTGGCTGATTCCAATGTGACGGGCATCCTCCATACTGTGGCCTAACTTCAAAAGACGCTCGATACACCTAGTCGCACATGCTTGTTCGGCCAAACGCACAAGAAATCAAATACAAATCACGAACTTGTTGACGAGCATTTCCATCATCTGAGTAACCCGTGGTCTAGCTTGTGCGTACATTTTAACAGCCCATTGGTCGCACTTTTTTTCATGCTGGATCTGGTTAATATATCTCGCACCGAGACGATAGGGCAGTGCCAACCTCGCTAACAAGAGCCACATGGGCCCTACGCTCTTGCGCAAATGACTGCAAGGCGCCATGTGGCAACACCCCCGACTGGATGCCGATCCGCAATGCGTCCAGCTCGCGGAGTAGACTTTCGACATCGCAGTACCGATATTCTTTGAAATATTTCCCTACTCCAATCAGATAAAGAATGTATGATAACGATTAAGGTGTACCTCGCTGCAGGGTGCTTGGAACCAGTGAGAAATCGATAGGATCCTCGATTCCCTTCCATCTGCACAACTCCTGCAGGGATTCTTCTGAGTAGAGATCCGCAGACTTGATTGGGTTTTCGTGTCAATGCTATTGCTAGTGGTTAATTTGGAGAGTAAACTTACCATGCACACGGCACACAGACGCTGTAGGAAAGTAAAATTAGGAAGAGTGCCCTCTTTCCCGCAAGTCTATGGAAATATGAGCAAATTAGATCAACCGCGGTATTTAAAAAGACCTGCATCACAGATGTCGGGCCCAAATAGTAACACAGTCCACTGCGGCCTCGAGAGCTCGGGGAGACAAGATGGGAGCTCTGGGTGGTTAGTATAAACGGCCTTCCATACGTTAGTAAGGTCAGGACCGAGAAGTAACCCCCTGATACTGCGAGAAGTTTGTGCTAGACGGTATAGATCTATAGGATGAAGCTCGTAGAGGATCTGCTGCGTGATAAGAAGGCCGATCCATATTTAAAATCACCAGATGTCAGTCACTTACAACACAAATAATATCAGGCGGACAATCGAAGAAGCCGCTGAGGATGCCATCTTGAAATTTCTTCATGCCTTTTTTCTTCTGCTGCCTGATGTCTATCAGGGTGAAGTTGGCCAGAAAATTGTCTGGTAGCAAGTTGTCAACCGAATAAGCCATGGCTCGATGAAACCAGATAGGTAACTAACGTGTTTCAAATCGACTCGTCTTCCAATATCTATGCCCGCGATCTCGGCTGGGAATGAAGTCGAGTCCCTCCTTTGTAGAGAATGGTAGGGCTTGGAGTGGCGCAGCCTTAGCAGCACGACCCGGGGCATCCCCAACCCGATTGTCATCGTTAGGCCACAAGCAGCTCGAAATGAAGCTCCGATCCTCCTCTGACAATAGTTTGTCCTCTTGCATTAGCTTCTTGAATTGTAGTTCACGGTGATCAGCATTTAGCGATTTGTTCTTAGCATTGAGTTTGATCAGGGAGCTCGCAAAACTCTTAAGCACGCCGCAGAGTAGGGGGCTAGGTGTTGGCGACCACGACGTGGACGACGTGGACATTGAAGAGTGATTAGATTATGTTGCTAAGCACCGCCCATTTGTAGCAGGACATGGGTGGGCGGTGATATATATGGGGATAAGTTGGATAGGCGAAACGAGATCACCAGAAACAGAGCATTGTTTAGGGCAAGATGGC
>JASFDG010000681.1:0-10495 GCA_036937095.1 Phaeolepiota aurea
GGCGATCTGTCTTGAGGCCTCGTATGGCAGGTAACAGACTCTGGTTTGCTGTTTGTTCCGACAGGGCGAGCCCGAATCCCTTGCGAGCAATCCCTCCATTCCAATCATTCCTCGCGACTGCTGTTTGATCACAAGCAAAGTGCTAAATGAGGCTTGTCCTTGAGTTGTTTCTACACATGTCCTATGGTGCAATTTTAAACACTTGCATCGATTCAGTGTTTCCGCCAAGGAGTTCACAAGCAAACTCTCAGCGGCGGGGGACAGAGGACTACCCTCTGTTTCGAGCTCTAGTGACCGTCTGAACAGTGATGCGGAGCGTGTATCGTACTACCTCGTGGCACTCGCACTCAGGGGCATCAGCGTAAACAAGCCAGATTTTCTTTTGCATCACTATCATGCAGGACGCGAAGTTTACATTTGCCCCACGAAATGCTGAAGTTCTGCAACGCTCTAAGCCTTGGTATAACGATGGCAACATTGTCATCCAAACTCCTGACGCCGCGCTGTTTCGCGTTCATCGAAGCGTTCTTGCCGAAAATTCTCTCCTGCTCGAGCAATCAATGATAACTTGTGGGAGGATGATAAAACCGAGCAAGAAGGCGGGCGCGCGCGGTTCTACATCCAATGGCGGTGCCAGCACTCCTACCAAAGCCCCGCCGCTGCTCATTGAGGGGTGTCCTGTCGTGGATTTACGTGAGTCAGGAGAAGACCTACGCGATATGCTCAACATCTTTTATAACAGACGGTAAGGCTTTTTATCGCTCGGAATAGTCGCGTTTACTCAAGTTTCCTGCGTCCCAGATATGTACCATCAATTCCGTTCTCCAAACTGGCCTCATTCGCGCGGATGGGTCGGAAATATGCCATCAAATCGATCATGGAAGAAGTCTTTTCACGTCTTGGTACAGATCTACCGCTCAGCTTGGAGGAGTACAATGTCAAGGCCGTAGAGAACACTTTTTACAAGTGGAGGGCGATCCAATATGACAGCGACCTCATTATCAACATTGCCAATTTCGTCCGGCAGTATCCCAGTCTCCATCGTTTCCTGCCTTCTGTGCTCTTTGCAATTGTTCGCTCGTTCACTATGAAAGAGTTGCTTCATAGGAAGAAATATGTATCGCCCACCTCGACGTCAGCAAACGGTCAATCTGACGAAGGAAACGACAAACTCGCTGCGAGCGGTGACATTACCACTTCCCGGAGCATCGTGTGTTTAACATCAGAAAACCAAGAAGCTTGCATCATTGGACTAGAGGCGCTACGCAGCGCACAGGCGACATACACCTTCGCTTATCTCTCGGTGGGCGGAGCCCCCTTAGCAGATACCTGTACTTCTTTGACCAAGTGCACGCGCTTTCTCTCGAGCCAGGTCGATACGTTCTGGAAGCACCCGCCCACCCTGCGCCCTATACAGTCGTGGGACGATATGTGGAATGGCGAACTTTGTGGCGCCTGCGAAAAGGTCGCGAAAAGTAAACATGCCGAAGGCTGTGCTCGCGTTTGGCAAGAGTTGCCTTCGCATTTCGGGCTTCCAACGTGGGATGTGTTGATGGCCGCTTGAACAGAGGACCAGGCAAGCCCTGGCGGGCTGCAATACCCTTGGTTCTATTGACCGTTATATTCTGAGTAATAAATTAATTGGATCGCTTTCCAGCCATTATATAGTTGCTCCCAAGATATAACCTGTTTACTTGGTGTTAATTACTACTAGACAATTAATTGTTTGTGATGTACGTCCACTGTGTGCTAACGAGGTCACCATAAACTCAGTATAGGATAACGCTCTCGGAGGACGGGAGCCCCAACGCGTTCCTCGGGTTCCCTCACTGTCATACTCCTGCCCCATTTGCCCGTGCAAGCGCATGTCTCGTCAGCGCACCATAGAAGCCTGCATGGGCCTACTCAACGAGCTCTGCAAAATACTCAACGAGTTTGGGGCGGATATACCCTCAGTATAAAAGCCGCTGCCGAACCCGCACCAGGCCGAGGTATGGCGTTCCATGTAATTTAAGCCTTGTGCAGATATTCGAGGAGTTCATCACGCGAACTTTATACGCCCGAGGACGAATACCATCAGGTCATGGCGCAGCTCCGCCTTGAAAGCGTCCTTGCGCATTCTGGATCTTTTGATACTGCCGGAGAGCGCCACGGCGCACAAGCACAACTCCATGAATGTGCTATGTATTCACGAGTCGGACAAGCAAGTTCAAGCACGAGGCTCGTTGATTTGTTGCAAGTGGATGTGGCATGTGGGCGGATCGAGCCTTGGATGCTCAGGCGGAGACTGGCGTTCGCAAACACAACAGAGTCTCGAGTCCCGGCGGCGCTGTAAGCATTCTTAGTTACTTTTTTTCATGCTACACCTAAAACCCTAAAAATGCATAATTACGTAATATCAATCTACCCTTAGCTATGTAAGTACTTTTAGCTTCAACTATAGCAGGACCACTTATGTCTGAATCTCCACATGGACACACGCACCAGCCATTGCCATTGCCTCTTCGCTCGGCTCTGAGGCGCTCATCACGCCCATCGTCGCCTGCCCCGACCCCCTCGCCATTGACGTCTCCGTTGTTCAGCACCTCCGCTTTACCCCTTGCGTCTTTACCTACTTCGCCGACTACAGCCCCTCCTCCAATCCACCAGCCATTCTCCTCCCCATCGCCTACTCATGCACACCTCACTTCACCCCAAACTCACCATACTCCAGGGTACACTCCCAAGGTCTCGTTTGATACTTTTGAGAATTCCGCAGCGAGCATGTTCAGCTTCACGCTTCAAGTCAAAAGTGCGGGCTACATGCGTACACGAAGCACTCGAGTCTTTCTGTGTGCGGCATCGCCGGATGAGAGTGGGAGAGAAGCTTTAGATTGGTGTCTGGAATCTCTTGCACAGGATGGCGACGAGCTTATTGTCTTCCGTGGCGTTGACGAGGAGGTCTTGGGTATGCCCTTGCTTCTCTTACAGGAACCCTGTTAACCAGTGCTGCAGATAAAGACCATGATATCGTCCGGGATGAGGCCCGCGAACTCATGCGCTCGATCGAAGAAAAGAGTGCAGAGTACGATCCATCCCGCAAACTGTCGCTCATTCTCGAGTACATCCCCGGGAAAATCACGGATACCCTCGACCGTCTGATTGCGCTGTACCGCCCGGATTCTGTCGTTGTTGGGACCCGTGGACGCCGGACATGGCAGGCAATGGGTGTTATGGGTATGGGCAGTGTCAGCAAGTGAGTGCTATTTCTTTGAAATCATCCTGGTATATTGATTGTGATCAGATACTGCCTCTCCCATTCACCTGTGCCAGTCATCGTCGTGCGCCCTGAGCGCAAGCTCAAAAAGGCGGTCGAGAAGCGTCGTGCAGATCCCAAGCGTGGCAAGCATTTTGAAACCTTATAAAATCTGATGATTATAAACCTCACATCTTGAGATGGCGCATGGATTGTTGTACAATATATATGGCAGGCGCAGTGTAGATTACCGGCAATAGCTTCCTTGTGCAGGAAAATAGAATACATAGTGTTATGCACGAGCTGGCCAAACATAACCAAGCAACGCGTATGATCACGTGCCACTTGGTTTCTTCGCGTTTGAATTGCAGGTTAGTTGAACTTCAAATCATCATATACAGTCAAGTCGCACTATGGATACCTCTGGATTCAATCAGATAGGACGCTATGGAACCATAAGTCTCATGAAGCGCAACGAGCCTTGCAACGTGGTCACAGCGTTCGGCATCGACTCTGAGCAACTCACTTTCGGAAGAGATCCCACTTGTGGTGTACGCTTATATTACCCAGATGTTAGTCTCATGCATTGCAAAATTGTATTTGAGGACAAAAAGGTGCGTTCGCGTGTGGGGCAGCGGCTCTGGTGGCCTTTGCACTCGATATGCACATATCAGGAACTGATAAAATTTGGTAATTGTCAGGCATTCCTTGTGGTGTTGGGCGAGAGTGGCCTCTTTGTGGATGGGTGCCAGGTGCTGCCGAATCCAACATCAACTGCGTCACCTACGATGATACCTCTGGCCAACAATTCGGAATTCGAGATTCATGCCAAACGGTTCAGGTTTTCGTACCCGCCCAAGGAGATGCGTGCGGCGTTGTTTGCATCACCACAACGTACGTGTGTGTAATACTTTCATCTGTCCCCCACATATCGCCCTTATGGGTATCTTTCGTGGGTCCTATTTCTGGGTGCCGAATTCCCCAATAGTTGAAAGTGGAGCGAGATCCATACCAGCTCCAATCCTGTACACTTTATTCGTCTTCCGCTTTTAGCGACTCATTGGCGCCTGAACTGACTCCACTTCGTTAATCTTTCCGTAGTTCCATCCAACCGCGCACTACGCCTCTCCATGATTCAGTCTGCACAAGTCTTCTCTCCACGCCCATCCAAGGACCCCAGGGAAAACCTGAGGATCCTCCAAAGCCCGCTGAAAGGATGTTTCAGGAGCCCGAGCAAACCCTCAATGCTCTCGCGCTCCCCAATGTGCGGCAGCACGAGCCACGAAGATGTGAGCGAGAACGTACATGACGAGGAGGACGAGAGCGAGGAGCAGGATATCGTTCTAGTAGAAGGCGATCATCCGCGTGTTGTTGAAGAGGAGAGAGACCTTGTGATCCTTGAAGACGTGGAGATGAATCATACCTCCCGTCCCCTGCGATCAATGCAAATTCACTCACCGTCGCTTCCTGAAACACCACGGAGACGCTCCATGTCGCGGAACACCTTGCATCGGGCTGTCTTGATCAGAAGTGCCCAGCGCGCTGTTATCCGTGCAGAGAAGGAGCGCGAGGAAGAGGAGGAGGAGATGGAGGTGCTTGATGTTGTTGCGGCTATCAATGATGATTTGAGGAATGATGAAGAGGGAAATCATGACCCGGACGAAAAAAGACGAGATGATGAACGAGCGGAGCAGGAAGACGATGAGGAGTTGACTGACGAAGACGACGCAGAACCCCAGCAAGAACAAAAGACGCTCTGGAGGAAGAGTTTGGAGCGTATTTGGCCGTTTAGGAGTTCAAGCGCGGTTCCGGAGGAAGATCAGGTATGGCCCATTGGAGTCTAAAACTCAACTTGATCTCATACCCATGTGTCCATTTCCAGCAAGAGGATGGCCCAGAATCTTCAGATTCCCAAGAGGACCATATGGAGGTTGATGATATTGAAGGACAAAATGAGAATAAGCATGAGAATGAAGAGTATGATGAGCCTGCACCACTTCCTACCCCTGCTCGCCCTCCACATACTCCAATGCGCCGTGTACTAGGCCCATTCGCAACGCCACAAGCGCATGCGCAACTCCGCACAAATTCGTTCCCTCGTGCACCGATGACGCTACAGAGGCCGCAGCAAGGGCTGTCTGCTGTCAATAGCCGATACTCGCTTGGCGGTGGGGAGGCCCGCCGCGTCATGGTCGAGCAGCCGTGGCGCGTCAATGACATCGTTGTGCCCCCCTCTGTGACGCGGAACGCCAGTAATAATGGCGACAATGTGATGAAGAGCATGCCGCCAGGCCAAATCTCCCCTGTGCGGGCGCAACCGCCCCCCTCTGCAGGTCGACCGACGCTTACAGAGGAAGAAAGAAAGGTAAGGCAACGTTCTTGTACGGATTAAAGGGCGGTGTTGACAAAACGGGCAGGCGATTCAAGAGCGCCGCCGCAGTGCGCTACGCGAGGTGGATACTTTCTTCGGTGGGGGTGTCCCAGGAATGACGCCGTTGAAACTGGGATCCCGCCGTTCGGCGTCCCCTGCAAAAGCCGGTGCCGCTGTGCGAGATGACGATAATCCGTTTATGCATGCAAACGGAAGTGCATCGTCTTCATCTGCTGGTAGCGCGGTGACGAGTGCGAGCGCCGGCGACAACGGGGCGGAGGAGGACACGAGGAGTCTGCTAGAGCGGATGAAGGAGACTGTAGAGGGAATAAAGCGCAGGAAGAGCGTGGTGCCTGCCACGCCACGAGCGTTGAGTGCGACCCCAGCTCAGTCCACGTTGCGTGTGACTCCTATGTTGGGCACGGCAGCGAGCCCGATGAAGGTCGATAGTGTGCTACCTGAGGTGGATGAGGGCGAGGGCGAGGACATGGACGAGTATGAGAACGAAGAGAAGGCAGAGGTCTTCTCGCTGTTGCGTCCTGGTTCACGCGATGAAGTGCTCTCAAGGCGCGCTACCTTACTTCTGGACACGGCGACGCCTGCAGCTCTGGAGAAGGAAAGAACGGGAGAGACCATAGATGTTGACACTACAGTGCAGAATGACAGAACGGCACCGTCTGCCCGTGCAACCGGGCGAGCTAGGCTTCTGAGAGGCAATGCCAATAAATCGCCGACACGCCCAGCGATTGCAGAAGTGGCAGGTGTAAGTCATGGCTCCCGTCCTAATTACCAAGTATCAATTCACCTAATGAAATATCAGGGATCAAACACCCGTACGAGTAAACGGACCCCTCGTGCTCAAACACCAGAGAAGGCTGTTCCTTTGGACGACAACGACGACGAGATACCTCTCCCGCCGCCCCGGCCCAAATCGGCAACTGGGCGACGCACTCGCAAGACGACTGCCGAGCCCGAAGATGCACCTCTGCCTCTGCCTCCGCTCCCCACGAGACGCGGCACTCGTAAGACGACGGCTGAGCCTGAGGAGGCTCCTCCCGCTCCCACGTCTGGGCGGCGCGGGCGAAAGGTTGTGGTGGAGCCTGAGGAGCCCGTGGAAGAGAAGCCCCCAGCCCGCAAAATGAAGAAGACGGCGCTGCCAGCCGTCGATGCTGTGCCTTCCTCCCCAGAGCGTCTTGCTCCGACGAAGCGGAGTGGCCGCAAGGCTGCGCCAAGTCCAACTCCCGCTGAGGCTGCGGAAGAACCGCCTGTGCGCCGGGGACGCACGCCCAAGACCGCCCCAGCAGCACGCAAAGCGCGCGGGACCAAGGCCAAACCTGTTGAGGTTGACGAGAATGAGGACGATGACGACGCTGATCCTCTAGACTCGATCGAAGCTGCTGAGACCGAAGCGCCGCCTGTGCCTAAAGCGGTCACCAGGCGCAAAGCGGTGGTCAAAGGGGAGCCTGAGGAGCCCGAGGTCGCGCTCCCAACGAGAGGCAGGACGCGGACTCTGCCTGCCAAATCCGCGCCGCGCACGAAGACGCCAGCAAACAAGGGGCGCGCGACGAGGAAGACGCCTGCGACCGCGCCGGCGGCTGTGGAGGTGGATAAAGAAAACGCTCCGGGTTCTGGGTCCGGGTCCGGGAAGAGCTCTCCAACCATCGCTGTTGCGGCAGAAGTGGAGGAGGGTGTTGTGAAAATGCGTATGTCGAGGACGACGACGGCGCGCGGTGCGGCTGTGGCAGCTCGAACAACTGTGGCAAAAAAGGTGGTGAAAGAGGAACCTGAGGCTGAAGAGCCGGCGCGGGGTCGTGTTATGCGGTCGAGAGCCAGGACGAAGACTGCTTGAGAATTCCTGACTCGATGAAACAGCTTCCTTCGTATTTATAATTGATCTCGGAATTTGTGGACGCTACATAGTTCAGTCAGCCCTTCCCAGAGTTTGCACTGACAAATATTGGGGATCTAGTAAAATCGTTTGATGGCGATTATAAGCACTAACGGGGATTTGGCGAGCAGCCCCTTCCAGTTACGAATGTTATGACAGAGGGCAATTCAGTAAAGGCTACAGCAGGAACACAGGTGAATGTTGTCATGCACGCGATTCAGGATGGATGATGATGACTACAATCTGAGTGTTTTGTCCCGCCGTTTTTTGATCATCATCCATGACCAGTCTCAACGTTTTCATCGGGGGGTCGGACAACTTCAGCATCAAGAAGCAAGCACCTTCGATTAGCCTCTTTCGGCCTTGCAAGCCTCTAATCAGGAGCTACGTAGTCACTGGCACAATCACAATGCCTGAGCTTATGTTCTACGTCTTGCGACACATAGGACATCGATCGCACCGCATGTTGTTACTGCACGAGCTTTAAGTTGCTTATACACTTCAATCCAATCCAGTAGCTTTCATGATGAGGGTCGGTACTAAGCATGATGCTGAGCTCGCCATTTGTAGGCTGTTGTCATCTCCTCTCAATCTGGATATGTCCTACATCAGTTACTAGTATAGATTGAATCACTCGGAATGGCAACAAAACATGATCCCAATCCTAAAAGGAAGACGAGAAAACCCAACACATTCAGTCATGCAGAGCCTATATTATTTGCATATAGTTGGAGGGAACAACTAGATCAATGAAAGGGTCATTGAGATACTTCGGCATAGCCTCAAAACGAAAATACTCACTGCCTTCTGTCCTATCTGACTTGCGCGCAATCCACCATTCAGCGCCTTGATCCAAAATATCCATAACCTCGCCCTTACTGAACGAGAGCTCATTAGGGTCGATAGGTGACCCCTTATCTAGTAATGGATGGAATCAGTAACGGATTGGTGAGAACAGACGGTCCAACAAACAGGAAAAGAGCGCCTTGGCTCGCAATACCGACATGTGAATGGGCTGAGAATTGGTCCTTCGCGGGTCTAGAGCCTTGAATTTCGAACCAAACCCGCTCGATCCCGCAGGTTCTGAGAGCGTCTGTGATTCTGATATCAGACAAAAGGCTTTATCGTCATGCAAGCGCGTTTACCCGTTTCTCTGCCAAAGACAGCGGTATCACGACGAGATGGTTCGATGGAGCGACTGTGATTGTCTGATTGAGCAAGGCCCGATGTCTAGATTGATCAATGCGTACGCCCAATTTCCTCCTTTGAATTTCTGATTTCCCAATATACACCAGTCTGATTCAGGACCTCCACGACGTCGTGGGCAACAATGTTCAGCTGTCCTGGCAGCAGCGCGTTCCCTGACGAGAGCGATATGTAGCGGCTATACAACCATTATAGGAGGACTTACAAGTGTTTAAAACCTTTGCGCGTACCGGTGATGGGAGGAGCTTCAGGTAATTGGATGGCGCGACTGAACTACATGTGAGGAAATGAAGAAGCGTTTGGGCTGAAGGGACTGACGACCAATAGTCCCATCACGTTTCCGGACCGTCCACCACTTGTACTGCTTCTCCAAGATCTGCAGAAGTTCGCCTTTCGAGAGAGAGGTCTCTTGTGATTGATCAGACGCGGCCTTATCTAAAACACGCATCCATGAGGGATGCTTCGAAGAAAAACATCAAACGGTACAGTTGTATAATGCTTTGGCCTGCAATACAATCTTGTTCGCTGTCACTGGTGATGTGGGCATTGTGTGTATCGGGGATGGAGGTGGGGGTGGAATGGTTCCTTGCGATTTGGGCTACAGTATCGTTTTAAACAAAGTAGCGATCAAGGTGGGATGCACACTCACGAGGTTAGGATCACGTATTAGCCAACTAGGAATAGAGAGACTATCCGGAGATTGGGGCATTGACGCTTTAGGTGGGATAGAGGGTGCAATAGAGGAAGCTGACTCGGACGCGTCAGGAATTGTCGGGAGGGCGTTCGGGGTCGTAGCATAAAAAGACGGCTCGGAGGGTGGCGTAGAGGCATGGGCCTTCGATCGCATTTTGGGTGTCGATGTTTCTGACATTCCTGGCTTGTTGCCCGTTGCACGTGGTAAATCCATGCATCTCAACATATCATCACAGACCGCGACGGCGTCAGGCCGCTTCTTGGGGTCTTTCACCCAGCAGCGTTCAGCGACTCCCCAAAGCTCATCAGAAAGATCTGGAGCATCCTCTATCTCAGGCCGTTCGGGTCTCACATCCATCTTGACGACGAGGTCAACATAATCTCCATATGCAAGGTGTCCAAGCGGGACCTCTGCAGTAAAGATCTGGTGACTGATGAGGATCTTCTTCGCAGAATAGATAAAACGGCACACACACCTCAAAAACAGTCATGGCAAACGCGTATATATCTACGGGTTTCCGAAGTGCACCACCCAAAATACGCTCAGGGGACATCCAATTACGGCTCCCTGCAACAGATGATGCTCCGGGCTTGGTAGATCGGCTTGACGCATCTGCTTTAACCCTGGATAGACCAAAGTCACACAACATAGCATTCTCTGCATCGTCAATGAGAACGTTCAGCTACGTGTGTTCAGTTAAAAGCTTCGATGGCGAGGGGATGAAATAACTCACAGCCTTAAGATCACCGTGAATTACATTCTGTGAATGCAGGTGGACAAGACCAAGCGAAACATGATATAGCTGTCATCATGAGAATAAGACAGCAGTAGAAAACCACAATGGTCTGCTTACGATCTTCACACGATCACAGAAAGGGTGGGTCTGTATATAATCGCGGGCATTACCATTCTTCAGGTATGGCATTACAATAAATGGCTTATCATCCAGCACATTCGCGCCCAGGAATTCTATAAGTTGTGTTAGACCAGCTTAATTTTGGGTGGATTGCACTCACGAAGGACATGAGGATGGCGGAGATTGGACCAAGTCTAATGACTAAGTAAGTAGCAGCACACATTATGTAGTATATGTTGGATCAC
>JASFDG010000684.1:0-10394 GCA_036937095.1 Phaeolepiota aurea
GTTAACATACAGCAAAGGTGGGGCCTAGATGTGGAGACAAGTCAAAATAAATGGACTAACACATTGAAATCAGCTATATGCATATCAGCCACATTATGGATGGATGACGGCTCACTGTTATTTGCTAGAGGGGGTGCAAGCATGTGTCCACAGGGCAAGCACATTTTGGTGGACAATTTGGCAAATGGTTTTGATCTATACACCACGCAATGCACCTTGCCTATTCAGACATTCAAGATGCCTCAAATGCACAAATATGTCAAGGATAGAGTGTTTGGTGAGAAAGTGGCTTTCATCATGTGCAGCAGTGACCACGGGAGCGTTTATGTCTTTGCTGTCAATTCACCAACCCTAAAGTGCAAGCTGAGGCACAGTGAAAGTAAGTTCAGGCTTGATGAGAGAGACCTGGTAACTGATGGACATAGGTGCTGAAATGATCCAGGCAGTCAACACTTGCTTATCATATGAGCGTCATCTAATTGTGAGCGGGACCTTGGGCCAGCCGTTCGACATTTGCATCTGGGAGAAGCCAGTTAGCCAATCAATTAGTAGACAATATCGATGACACTAATATGCTTTACAGAGTAAACACTCGTTGAAAAGGCCAGGTCAGGTGAATGAAGGTGGGAGGATAAGCGGAATGAGGATCATTGCAATGCTGGTGATTTTGGTGTGTGCGGACTTTTGGAAGCCATTGTTCATTCAGGTACACATGACTGGATTCCTTGGAATCTCCAAGGCTGAGGTAATGGTGCAGGGGGTGCAGAGGATGCTTTCATTTGCCACATCCTATATTGAGATGCAGCCATTGATTCCTCAAAATTGGATTCCATATACAGAGGTGGCTCCCAATTGTGTTTTGATAAAACCTGACTGTATGGAAATTCGTAAGGATGTCCCTGAGCCAAGGTATGATGGGGAAAAGACTGTGTGAATCTACAAGGTCAGACAAGCTGACAGGCATGCCACAGGAAGGACAGGGGGAGAATCAGGTGGTATGGGTGAATATGAAGAGGCCTGGATGATCGATGTGGCAGCAGCGTATTGATGAGTAGCCAGAGGCATGGAGCTTGAACATCAGAGAGGGGCGGATTGCATTTGGGAGATCCCAAGATACAATAATATCGGTACAATGCTGTTTGGGATCACCCAAGACAGCATATTGGGAGTGGTTCAATAAAGTGGGTGTGCTGCCTGCTGCCAATGTTTGTCACAGTATTTGTTGGCACAACAAGCCAAAGCAGCACACTCTATTTGTTTTTGTCTCCTTCACAACAACAACAATAACAACCATGACTGATGCATCTTATCTCGATACCATCCACCACTACCTTTGCTTGTCACATAGCGGAATCTCCCACATGCGTAAAAGTATTATTCACTCCTTCTTTCATATCCTATCCCCTTTGTTCCCCATAGTTTGGGCTATCCCAACCATGCTTTTTTCATCCACACTTTTCTCATCCATGCTTTTTTTGTCCCCTGTGGTTTGGGCTATCCCAACCACATATTCTCCTGGCCACTAACACACCTGTGCTTCTCATGGCAAAAGCCTTCAAATTTCCATTATGGCACATTTGCTCTCTCTGAAAAGTGACTACTTGTAGGTTTCTTACTTTTAATGACTTGTGTTATACGTCTAATCTGATCTGGTTCCTTTAGAGTTGACCGCATGAATGGCAAGGTCTTGATCCTGAATGGGGACGTGTACTACTCCCCCAACCGCTCACGTGTGGTCTCCCTTCCTCCCCCAAATCCCACTATCGATGGCCTATACAATTTTACCAATATCTTTAATCGATATGATTCTTCAGCACAAGTGTTTCATCAACCATGTTGGTGGTCCTCATCATTTGGGTATCTCAGTTTTCTTCCTCTCAATCCTTCATACACTGGTGCTATCTTTGGTCACTTCTCAAATGCTGCCATGCAAATTGAGAAGGCAAACTGTGGCTTTCACCTAGCTCCTGACCTTGCATCTGGCTGGCAGCGGATCGACGAAACGTTAACCCATATGACCTCCATCCTGGCCTCAAAGTACTGCATGGGTCTCTTGTGCCCATACAGTCCTTGGGTCTTTGGATACATAAATACTTGGCGTTCCTATGATTCTGCCCTATGAAGTTGTATTCGATCGAGGGATTGGTTCACAGTATGGATGGGCCTCTTTTTTTTTATTATAGCTATTGGGGATACACATATACTACAAGCCGAGGAACACGGCATGGGTCCTGTTGCTAGCTGGATTCAGATTTTGCAAGACGATGGCTATGAGGTCACCTGGCTAGATGCTATCTTCGACAGTTCCAGATATGACTGCCCAGACCCAGTGTGCAGGTGTTTTTGTCAATGTACTTGGAACACCTGATTTTCAGCCTTCCATGGAATGGTTTTGCAAATTCAATATCCCAGTCTGGTATTGCTGGGGAGTACAACAAATACATGCATCTGAGACAAATGCACAGATCTCAGCTCTCGCACCTCTGCCATATCAACTCCAACTAGCCACCACCTCCTTAACAAGTCAACCATCATTGCGACCTAGTCATTCCCCATCCTCCCAGGTGAAAAAATTGACAAGGAAAGAATGCAACCACCAGTAGGTGATGTTCTTCGCATGGCACGAGGAATGTAATACGTGAACCCTTGAGAAAGAAACACCAGTTCAGAGGCAAACCTGGCTTAACTGAGAGTGCAAACCTCCAACTGTTAGTGCTAAAGTTTACGTCTGGGACTTCGATGAAGATACGAGTGTCTGGAAGAGGACAGCTGTAACCAAAGCCAAATGGGAAGAAACTTTGGGCTTTTATGGGGCATAGCAAACAAGATATGATTCTTTTTCGAATAAATGGGATTGTAATGAAGACTTTGGCCCTGCTGACAATGACGATGACGATGATATTTACGGATGCTCTCGAGCGAGCAGAGAGGAGAAGGATGACCCCATCGATGAGTGATGCTCATCCCCAGAGCCATTGTCCATGTTGCCAAGAGGGTTAACCCCCCTACCAAGGCCGGAAAAAGACTGGGAAATTGTTGGCTATGAACCACCTCATTGTTCACTTGGCATCACCCTGCTAGTATTGGTATTGACTAATAGATTCGCTTCAGAGAGTGATATATCTGTGCCAAGTATCACTGTTGTAGATGGTGAACTTGAGGAAATATCAGGAGGCCAGATACCTACCTCTCCTAGGCCCATTGGCATTGTTTCCACTGAGCATCTTCATCTCCTCAAAGACTCACTTCTTAAGCTGCTTCTCCTCCACTATGGCTTTGTGCCTCCTCTGCCTTATCCAGAATGTAAATCAATATGACCGTCTGAGTGTGATGCACAGAATCATGGCCATGTCCTCAGACTACATCATGACCTCAACATCTTGAAGTTTGCAGATCTCACCATCTTTGATTTATCTCAAACCTTTATAGCCTACTTCATCGCAGATAAGAAACCGCCTAGCAGTTGTTAGGATTTGGATATTAGGAATAGGATATCACTTTTCAATGCAGATCATCTCAAGTGCCTAAAGTTGGTATATGTGACAGTTCCAGCGACATCCAAGGCACCAGAGAGGAGCCAGCACCTCTATATGTTTGATTTTGGGCAGATGTCCTGGGTGGGGTGGAAATTAGCCACCACAACTGCCACGGACGCCTTAACAGTATGCCGGATGGATCCCTCATACGACGAGTATGAGCTTGCTGAATCCCTGCTGTACAGTGGCATTCCCTTTCATACATTGAAGCCAAGCAAGCTGCTTGGCAGGGGGCCTGCATCCTCCTCTCCAGCCCTGCATATTCCGAGATGTCCCCCCGGCTACAGATTCTCCAATGCTGATTATAATGCATATGTTCAACAGCAGGATGTGGTCTTCAAATTGCCCTGGGGTAGAGTGGCCCTTCTCTGTGGTGGATTTGTGTGGCAACTGGCAATGTCCAATATCAGTTTCAAAGAGGTTCTTCAGGGTCCAACTGGATGGAGCAATCTCCCGGAGACAATGTGCATTGCTCAGGATAAGGTCAATGGTAAAGAGTTTGTTGACAACAACCTCACCAGCATCGAGCTGGATTTGATTTGTGGGGCTTATTTTTGTGACACAGGTGAGTTTGCGCCTACATTCCTTGCACTGGGCCTGATCTGTCTGTTTAAGGAAAGGGGGCATCGAGCACATCATCTTGGTATCCACTTTGTTCAGCATATGAACTAAGTAGAGAGGATTACGGTCGCTGGTGTCATTTCCACGAAACCGGATTCAATAGTCAATTACTTGAAATCAATGCCCCAGGCATTCTATCGCACGGCCCTTTAACCCATAGTAAATGGCGGGATCTTATGCGAGGCAAATGCAATAGCTGTCTCCTCCACAAAAATTACAAGTGTCTCGCAGAGGCTTTCCTCATGGAGAGATGTTCCCACCTGTCCTGGTAAAGGGCCATGCCATTGTATATGCGACCATCTTGACCTCTACAATTACCCCTACCCACCCAAGCCATATAATATGTTCAATAAAGTTCTTGAAGCCTTCCTCTAAAAGTGACTCGAATATCCCATGCTTATAACATGAAAAATCATGTAGATATTCATCAGTATGCAAAGCTCCCATCTCTCACATCTTTAATACATTTCGAAGGACTATGTTGGATGTTACAGTGGTGGCTGACTGGTTGGAAGATAGGCGTTTTGGCAAGTAAGCCACCACCTGTGTTGCAAAACCTGCATATTGACCCTGCCCATAGCAGGTCGTGCAGCCACTTGTAGACAAAGCTTCATGGTAAGTGCACTGAAGTCTTTTCTAAGCTGAAGTCACTTACCTACCATCACCCAACTATCTATCAATCTACTTGTCAGTATCACTCTAACTCATCACAAATATCCAACAATCCTCAAAAGCCCCTGTCGCCCAATTATGTGATACCATCCAATGAAAACTGGATGCCATCTTGCTTGAACAACAATGTAAGAAAGCATATTGACTCCATCAGCTTGAACTTGTGTCTGATACTTGCACAGGGACCTTGTGTCGCAACGATTTATTTCTACAAAGTGCATGGATGTGCTGTATGAGGATCCGCGACTCACCAATACTGAAGGCTGAGAACATCTCCAATTCAGTGCTTGTGTCATACCACCTCGATGGCTTGAACACCTTTTTCGAAGATGTATCCATGCACTCACGGATCTATCATGCCAACAAAAACCTATCACATGGTTTAATTCTTGATACAAGGCGAACTGAGAGATATAACTTACCTGAAAGCCTTGGGGACTGGGAACGGCATTGTAAGATGATGCCTATGAAGACTACCACTTTGTGAAAGGCACTATCATTATCCCTAATGTGTGGTTGGTTCTCGTTTGAGATGCATCCAATATGCCTTTCTGCACCCTTACCGTTCCCCCTAGGCACATGCTGCGTGACCCTACGGTGTACAGTAATCCATTAGAATTCAAGCCAGAGCAGTACCAGGGCCTCGATTCAGAAATGAAGAAGATTGCTGACCTCATGTTTGGCTTTGGCCACCATGCATGTCCAGGGTTGTATTTTACCGAGAACATGCTCTACGCCATTGTGCTTATGACACTTGCTATATGCAAGATACTGCCCCCACTCAATGACGATGGTGTGCCTGCTATACCCAAGGTTGCATATACAATGGATTCTATCTTGTGAGTAGATATCTCACATTTGTTATTGCTCTTGTGACTTTTTCCCTGATCATTTTAGGATGCCTGAACCATTTGATTTGCACATCAATTATCATTCGGCAGCAGCTAAAGCATTGCTTTCATTTTCTAATGTAGAAAGCAGCACAGCACCTATCTAAGAATACTTGATATGCCATACCTACCATTCCATTGACATGCCACAGAACATGTCAAGCACACTGTCATTCTTCATGGCAATGGTTCTATATCCAGATATTCAGGCAAAAGCATAGCCTGGCACCATGCATCGCAGTATTTGAGTCTTTCGGAAAAGACACCCAGCAGCTCCCGCCATTCACATAATGCGCCCTGCAGCACATAGGGGGGCCACCGATATGTCAAGTTCACCCTTTCCATCATGCCGCAGCCTTGACAGCTATGCTCATGACAAGGTGACGCTCGATATGGGAGGGAGGGAGGAGCTTGGTGGGGAGGAGTGGGCTGCGGCGGGCACATGCCTGAGGTATGGGTCTGGTTGGTCTGTGCTCCATCAATCTCTCAACCACATCCTGAATGTAAGGCTGTCGGCCCTATCATGCCTCCACGCCATGCATACGCCACTTTCCCCAACAATGTTTCCATGGCATGAGGATGGGCGGATTTTTCTCCCTTACCCAAGCAAGAGCACGTGTGCTGCTGCTGCTGCTGCTGCTGCTGCCCAGCTACCATGTGAGCTCCTTCTTTTCAAGATCCATTTCTCGGTGTCCATGGCAAAGAGGGAGGATGTAATTGCTGACTTATGCTGGTGATCAGTAGGTTCTGGGCAGCCATTGCCTAATTTGAACCTGCCCTTGCGCATGCGTTGCCAAAAGGCATTAATGAGATTGATTCTGTTGTTGGGACAGATAGGCTCCCAATGACTGAAGACAAAGCGAGGTTGCCATATATCAGAGGCCTTGTCGCTGAGATTCTGAGATGGAATCCTGCAATACCACTAAGTATGCATCCCCCAACAAATTTTGCTAGCTATCCTGACAGAGTGGTTTAGGCCTCCCTCATCTGTTGATGCCCGACCTGTTCCACAGGTTTGGTAATTTGGAGTACAGTATCTTCATGGGCTTCATGATCATAATGTATCCACCCGCTATATAGCAAGCAGATTCAGCCCCCATGAAAACTCGGAATACATTCTGCATGCACGGAACATGCACAGGGCTTCATAAAACACAGTGAGTACTTTGGTTAGCTTGGCACAAAAAAGCATACACTACATCATTCAATGAATCAGGTTGTAGCAACAAAAAGTGAAAGATCTAGGTAGAAAATGCCAGATATACAAAGTTCTATTGCCTAGTAAGTCTATGCTGATTCCATTTGTAACAAGACTCACCAAGCTCAGATAGTTACGACAATATTCTCCACATAGTCCCATGTGCACCTCTTCTAATCCTGGGACTTCGCCTTTACGGTCGGAACCGCAACGTGGTTGATGTGCTTGTCATCTTCAAAGGTGTGGATGCCACCGAGGAAGACACCCTGGCTGGAAAATATGCGCAAAGTCAGGTGGAATATCGGGCAGGTATTGGATCTTGTCTGTGCATTCCTGCAAGGTGCGGTTGGAACAAATATATTGGACATGATTAGGAATAACTCATGTCACAATGAATTTCATGGTATCAATGGTCTCCCCCTTCAACAAGGGTGCCAAGTGCCAGTCTATCCTTTGCAGGCTTCTCTCCATGTGACGACGATATCTTCCAACATCCGAAATATGGTGATAAACATCCGGATAGACGAAGATTTGCATTTGAAGGGTGTTGGGTAGTTAATGGGGGCAATGAAGAACAGCGACAATGAGGGCAATGGTAAAGAAGAACAATTCAGATGCGGATGATTCAGATGCGAACTCGTTGTACTCAAAAATGCAGGAAAAATTAGCTCCACGGTGTGCAAATTCCCCGTATATATATGTCAAAGCTTGAGATCATGACTAGGACTAGTACCCATCCCAACTGGTCTGGTGGATGAGTTGTTGCTTTGTACTACATATACCAATAATGACCCCACTCGGTAGGTGGTTCTCCCACCAGCCTCCCCATGTAACAAGGTCCCATCGGCCTGAAGACCTTCAGGTTTCTGGTTCCTTGTTAAGTAGGAGAACCATTCAACTATATTGAATCTACACTCTCAGCTTCAACATTAGAATGGCATTGTCTTCTGGGCCAACCTAACACACATCCTATAGTTTACTTTGCACCCCCTCACCAGGCTCTTGAGCCTGTAAAAATGCCTTTGAGAAGGTGTAGTCTGTATATCCCTTCGGATCGAGGCTCCCTCGGTTGTAATACAAGTTCCTATCACCAACTGTGAGCGCGATATTATGCTCAACATAGAACAGCGAGTCAGGCTAGAAGGGGCGGGTCATCAGCCTGAACTGCAAAGCAGCAAGCAATACTGCACCTGCTCACATTTGAAATGAACAGCCTCCCAAAGGCGATCAAGCTGCCCTTCTCATCCGCCACTTTGATAGTGGATTCTTGCATCTACCCACCCACCGTGATAAGTTTGCGATCATGGTTCGGCCAGATATGCCAGATGAAGTCATTGGCAGATCCCCCAGGGATGAAGATGTTGCCGATAGTGGGGGGAAGGCCAGGTATTGATCGGTCAGCTCTTGGCTTGGTGACATGGATATATGAGAATTTGGGGTGACACCAGGCAATCTCGTTGATGAAATAGGAAAAGGTGGGGTGGGATCTTTTATCCCCATGTCTGGATGATAGTCGTCAACTTAGATTCATTTAATAACTGCATAAAACTGGTTCACCTTGATGCACACCCCAAGGACTCAAGTGCAGTCTGGTTTTCATTGCACCGATGCAGTTGACGATAGCATCAACAACCTCAAGGGTGAATTGGGCACGATTTTCGATGCTGCCGCCATAAGAGTCTGTCCGCTGATTGCTGACATCCTGAATGAACTGACCCACAATATAGCCATTTGTGCTGTGAATCTCTACCCCATCAAACCCAGCTTTGGTGTACTGCATTTTCAGCAGCCTGGGCGTAGTGTTTGAGGTAGTTGGAAATTTCGACCATTGTCAGTACATGTGGTATGGGTTGTATTGCAGGGTGAAGTGAGAGCTTGATAGGGGAAGCAGAGACATACGGGAAGCCGCCTTCTTGCTGGAGTTGATTAGGAATTGCGGTGCAGCCAAGCACCCATAGCTGCAGATATATGAAAGAGCCTTGGCTATGCACCGCATCTGTGACCTAAGATTGATGGTTCAGAAGACGAGCCGTGAGATGAGTATTGCAACTGGCCTTTTTCCATGCCTGTATCTGCTCTTCACTCCAGATGCCAGGCACATTGGCATAACCATCAGCAAATGGCACAATGAGCATAGCTTTGGAGATGAGCAGCATTTCTGGAACTGCTCCTCTTTGTGCGTAATACTCAGCAATGTGAGGCAGAGGGACATGGGCTTCATTTGCTTGGAAGCGCGTCAGAGGGGCTAACACAACACAATAATTCAACTCCATGTCCCCGACACAGATGGGTTTGAAGAGAGCGGATTGCTTGTGGGCCATAATGCATGGTTTCGGTGTAAAACATCAAGTATGATGTCCTATGCAGTGTAGAGGTTGGTGGTTGCAATAAAGTGGTTCCCCTGGGTCGACTTTTTATCAATTCAACTTGGTCACCAACAAGGGATTTGTCAGTGTACCACGCTCATGATAGCCAATACTTTGTACTCTATGGTGACCAGAGAATGGTAACTTGCCCATGAATATATGGTATTAGCTAGGTGGACACGCAGATGACCAGGTGAAGATTCATGGATTCAGGGTTAAGCTGGATGAGATTGATCCACAAAAACATTGTTTGTGTAGCCACTATCAATGTGCTTGATTGCCCACTTCT
Organism: Phaeolepiota aurea; assembly: GCA_036937095.1. Classification (NCBI taxonomy): domain Eukaryota; kingdom Fungi; phylum Basidiomycota; class Agaricomycetes; order Agaricales; family Squamanitaceae; genus Phaeolepiota; species Phaeolepiota aurea. The sequence continues at coordinate 9,573 of JASFDG010000684.1, forward strand.
CATCACTACACTCTTCAATATTGTCATCTACTACATGCCAAGGTAAAGGTCTAGTGCTATAATTTTCATTCTAAAGCTTGCTAACATTACCCTACAGCATCTCTATCTTCCAAATGCCATACCCTCACCAGGCTAACGACCCCGTCCCCTCTTTCGATGATGGTGGGCTTTGCCTACAGCAACTCTTTCGCGAACCTGTAGGCAATGTTGTCATTATTCCTGCAAACATATTCATAGTGAACGATAATGCAAGGATCTCATTGCAATCTAGGATTGGGGATACAGTCATTTGGGTGCTGGCGCTCATGTGTGCCACACTGCTCTTGATCATTCTGCTCAAACATTGAAGTAAGTATAGCCCCCCCCCCTATTTTGTGTCTGTATAGCTGATACCCTTCGAAGTCAGAACAAATGCTACTTGCTTCAATTTTTCTTGGTGATTCAAGGTATGTTCCTTGTGATAAAGTTCCTCCTCTATTTACAACTTCTCAAATACTCTGTTAGATCTAAATCTTATTATATATGAACAACAAAAATTTTAAAACTGAATACTACTCATGCACTGCATACCCTGTGAGGACCTGCCATGCGTGCAAAGGATTTTCATTGTGTCGAAATTTCACATTCTCATTCTATTTCAGGAACTAAAAATGTTTTGCAGAATGCTTCATTTTGGTTGCATCAAAATCCCGTGCTGAAAATGTTGGATTCTGCTGTAACTTTTATTCCACATTCTCAGAGAGTAGTTTTCAAATGCCCAAAATGTCATATTTTTGCTGTTCTGAGAATCTTTTTCAATAAGTATACTTTTCTAACTAGTTT
>JASFDG010000685.1:0-10390 GCA_036937095.1 Phaeolepiota aurea
TACTACATTTATTATATTGTCCTAAGTCATACTCCAACCCCTCACCCCAATTCAGCCCATACCAATTCTGGTCACAGGTTGTTATCTGACATTTGTTCACTCCATTCATACCCCAACCCTGATCTTGTACCTCAGATATACCCCATTTCATCCTCATTATTCCTACTCCACTCCACCCCTTTGTTCTACCCTCTTCATTCTTACTCTAGACTGGTCAACAACTTTCCCCTATTGTTTCCAAATGATAAAACAATTCTTATGGTCCATATTGGTCTTTCCCTTATCTTTGGACTTTGTATATAAGTAGCATGATTTCCACACTGTATTCCTCAGTTCAAATATTGTTAAGTACAGTATGAGGTCACATGACTAAATGATCATAGGACCCCAGGTTGGTACAAGACTTCGGCCTCAGCTTATATACTATGCCCCTAGTCTGATTCCTGTCTTATTATTTACAGAACAGAATGAACGAATGGAATACCAGAGTATCTCAGAGTTAAGTCTGATGATAAGAGTAATCTAAGATGACCAGTCCTATGGACTGGTAAACAGGATAACTAGGATGTGAATCCACAGGTAAATGGCCAAGATGAGATCCTGTTGTGCTTGCTCATGTTTATAGGTGAACTCAAATGGCACGTCCTTCTTTGTAAGGTTTATGAGGGGATGCATGCATGCAGCAAAGTTGTAAATGAAATTTCGTAGCACTCCTATTGTTCCTAGGAAGGCTTGAACTTCTGAGAGTATTGCACAAGGTCCCCAATTGCAATTAGCTGCAACACGATCTTTGGTGGGAATGCGACCCTCATAAGTACAGATATGTCCGAGTAATGTAATCTTTGGTATGCAGAGGAATAGTTTGTGTCCAGAAAAGGTGCTGCCATAGTACTTCATGTGCTGAATGATGTGATTGACGTTCTGGAAATATTCCCATATGAAGTGGCAGATGCCCGGTGATGTGTCCAGCCAACCCTCAGAGAGCATGCAATGCTCCTGGCAAGTTTGGCTATGGGGTGCAAGGTGGGAAAGCAGTTTCCTGTCAGTGCATGGTGAGTGGAATATCGAAGTACTATGGTGTGTGTGAGAATGGAGTGAGAGCGCGATCACAAGCAGAGTGAAACTGGAGAACTCAGAATGAATGGAATGGAACAAAAACCTCCATACATTGGAGTGAACAGAAATGCAAACGGAATGCAACACAAATGTAGGGACTCGGCAATCTAATCTAAGGTTGGGGGTCAAGATGCTAGTCAGAAGGAGAACTCTGAACTCTAAAGAATGTGGGGGGAAGCTTGCACTCCACTTGTCTTCCTCTTGTTTTGTGTTGTCTACTGTGGTACATCTTATATACAGCACTATCTATAGGGAATGGGAAGTGCGGTCCGTATACTACTCCTAGATCCAAACACAAGGTTGTACACCAAGCGGCAAGGCTAGCGTGAGGCGTGTGTGAGGCTGCAATGATAAGCAAATAGGGAGTGCACATGTGGCATGCATGAGGCAAGTGTGAGGTGTCTACTCAGTAGTGGCATGCAATGTGGTGTTGGCTTGCGGGACAATGTTGGAACAAGGCAATGTGATGTGTAGTGCATGCGGCAGGCTCGTAACATGTGGCACATCAGTCTGATCGCATTGGCACTTTGCTTTGCATGTGCAAATAGCACATGTGTGTGCTTAGCCATAGAACCAGTTCCAGTGTCCAACTGGGCTAGGGGCATATCACCAGATTTGCCAAGATGGTCTTGTATTCTCCTTTGTTATTTTGATAACACGACTCAGGACCCTTCACATTGCAGTCATCAAGATAAGGTAACATATACTTAGGGATCTCAGGACCAAGAATGAAACAGACATCATCGTAGAAAATTGGCACAGAGTTCACCCAGCCCATCGGCAATGTGACTAGCTGATATGCCCCAAAGGGAGTTTGGAAAGTCGTGAAGTCTTGTGAGGACTTGGCGATCCGGCATTCATCATATCCCACAAAGAGATCCAGCATTGCACCACCGGTGCGACCTGCAAATGACTCAGTGAGGTGGTCAGAAAATGGGGTGACTCCAGAATGACGAATAGTGATGCAATTGAGGGGTTTGAGTGAATGGACTATGCAAAGTTTGCCACTTTTCTTTAGGATGCAGAACCACTTTGAGTGATATGAGGAATTTGATGGCTTGTAAACACCAGTTGCGATCTTCTTGCAAATGATCTCACATACCTTGTCATAGATTCCTGGTGGGATTGGAATATTGCACTCTATCCACAGAGTGTGGGGAATGAGGGGGAAATCCATGGACAGGAAGAGATCCAGTTGGAAACTGCCTCACTCCTCATCCTCCCATACAAAACCTTCATTCTGTTTGCACATGAAATCATCTATCATTGCGAGCTCCTTAGGCCATATGAATTCTTCATGTGGCTTCTTCAACTCCACGTGGTGCTCTTCTGTATAGTGACCAGTGGGGACAAATGGTGGTGGATTGGGATCTATGGGTGGCATTTCAGCTAAGAGGTCACCAGTAATCTCATGCTTGATGCAAAACTTTTCAGGAAGCTCAGCTGGGATAGCCCGGACCTTCTTCACAACTGGCTTGTACTTTTTCTTGGTTTGTACCCTTTTTACAAGGCCAAACATTGGCGCAGACTCAGATTCTTCCTCAGATAGATCAAATTCTTCTTTGTCAAAGGGGATGGGTTCCCTAGTGGATAGCATGTATGGCATGAACTGATAATGTGGTAACTTGGCAGCGCTCGGGGTATGAAATTGGGGGTCAGAACTGTTGGATGCGAAATATGAAGACAATGGGCATGGTGACTTATTGCAATTTGAAATGGGTGAAGTGGAGTAAATATTAGAGGTGAGGTATGGTACAGCTGGCAATGCATTTATATACAAATTATGACACACCTCCTTGTCATCGGCAGAATTGAGATTGGCATAGGCAGTGCAGTAAAGCGAGGACATGACGGGGTCATATTCAAATTGTAAGGCAACTGCTTCCGACCCCTCTAGTGCCTCCTCAAGGGGGAATGAAAAGGACAGCGCAGTTGGCCTTGGCGGGGGTACATTGGGATTGTGGAGACTTGCCCAGTATTGGGATTGTGAATGGTGATGGTCTGGTCCTCATTTCTGTAGTTCTGCACTATGGACTCCGTGAGCATGTCAAATGGTCTGCCAAGTAGGATATCATATGCCAGGTCATGAATGACATGAATCTGAAGAAATAGGGTTATCTTGCCAAACAGACACGGTACATTGTGGGCAAGGCTGAGTGAGGGGTCCAATTTTCCATTTGCTGATTGCATTTGTAGGATGATCGAAGGGTCATACTGCAAACCGAGACTGTGACATACTTCCTCTGACATTGCGATGATCTGTAAGCCAGGGTCTACAATGGCTTCCACTTCCTGTTTCACATCTACTGTGACACTGATGGACTGTAAGGCGTGCGACTCTTTCATGACTACCAACTGCTGCGGAATGGATCCTTGAGGGACCGATTTCAGATATACCTCATAGGGATCAGGGATTACAAGCGAGTGTGGCAGGGGGTCCCTAAATGATAACACGTCTTCCTTTATTTCCATTGCGAGCACTGTTGTTGCGACTGGAGTTTGTTTTGGGGTGATAGCATTGTGCACACAATTGCAGACCTTGGGCAAGATTGAGAGCAGCTCTTTCTGGGATAGGGTGATAAAGGGTGTTTTCAGTGATCAAGTATATACCCCATCCACTAGCTTAGAGTCTACAATGGGGGCAACTGTCCTATAGGCAACTGCATCCTTATTTCTGTCTGCAGGGGCAGTGAGGTTGTGAGTGGTCAGGGGTGTATATCTTACTTTGGGCAGGTTTGCAAAGAGGTGGATAGGTGGTGTGACAGGGGCTGCTATATCAACCGGTAGGACTGGGGGGACTACTGTGGGAGGTGCTGGCACTGCAACTAGGGGCTCTGCTGCTGGAAGCGGGGGGTTCATTGCTTTAGGCATGCTCGGCAGAGGGACTGCTGCTGGTGGAGGTGTGATAGTTGCCATAGCTGCTGCCACTGCACCATGCAGGGGTCCTCAATGGGGAACTTCCACTCCGTTGAACTGTTGTTGCTGGCAACGTAGAGCGAACAGCTCATGCTCCAAGATTTCAATGTGAGACCCTGGCAATAGTGTTGCCAATTGACTAACTGGCTGAAGGTAGGTATCATGGTTACTCGATTGCTGTATGTACTCATAGGCGTCATACATCATAGCTTGTGTAGGGTTTATGTTTGCCAATATTTGTCCAAAATCGAGTTGTCCACTATTGCGACGATGGTACTCATCGAACCATTCCTTAAGCCAAGTCCCTGGAATGTTGTGGGGCATGTACATGTCTGAGGGGAGTACAAGTCAGTTTTCCTGGTTGTGGCGACATTTCTCTTCTGTGATATATTTCTCAGCTTCTGTGCAGTTACCAATATAGTGCCCTGCTTGCCCACAGAAGTTACAGTTGTTATGCAACATTGTTAGTCTGCTACCTGGAACTGGAGGTTGCAACGATCTGGGGCTGGGGTGCATCACCTTCATCATGGTATCTGCAAACCATTTGAAGATCAGGGCAAGGTCTTCCAGTTTTACTGTTCCAGAGGTGGTGACTGGTGTATGGACTGAGCTTGAAGTTGTCACAGGAGCTGTTGTTGGAGTGGCGCCAGTAGGGAGGGGGTGTCGAGGGGTGCTATGTAATGTGAAGGTGGTGGCATTATGAATCTGAGTGAATGTGTAGATGTTGTCAGGGTGCTCGCAGGGGTGCCTGGTTTCTAGCCAATGTAAGATACACTCCATCACTTCCCGCAAAAAACCTCATGTATATTCACAACCTTGTTCATGCTCTGATAGATGGTTCTTGGAAACGAGGAACTGTGTTATAGTAAAAAATGCATGATAATATACTCCCAATTCTTCTGCCGTGCTAATTCCTTTGCATAATATTTCCTCTATTAATGCCTCCATGTCTGTGACTGACCATCAGCATGCAGCGGCTGCTCTGGGGTATAGCACTATTACCGCGTCAATGAAGTTGTCATATGTATATGGTTCCAGGAATGTCGGAAGTTGTTCCCAGAGGTCGGTGGTGTTGACATTGATATATCAGCAGGCTTGTCACTTGCAGTCTTGTGCGTCAAAGATGCGGGCTTCACTTAGAAGGATATTTAGTTCTCAGAAGTAATGACCAAGCTTGCATGGTGTGGAGGGAGAGAAGGATGGTGCTATAGAGTATCTACATACTGGCATATTACAGGGTGCAATTTGTGCCATAGTAACTTGATGTGTTCCTGAGTTGGAGTCAGTTGTGATGGATGAGGGAGAGGTTGGTGTTGAGGCTGAAGGGGATGATTCGATTGCAACTGAGGTCCTGTATGAAGTTGCTGCCAACTGCATGGGAGGGGTGCTTTGCTGTGTGGTGACCGGCTCTGGTTGTGGAGGTAATATCGCAGGTTTTGATCCTTCTGGGTTTACGGTGTCTGTTGCCTGTTTTCCTTGTAACCTCACTGAGCGATGAATGGTCACCATGTTTTTAGAATCAAAGATTTGATCTGGCTTGCAATTTTTTTCAGCATCTTCAATATGATCCTCACTGTGGCAATCTTCTCTACCACCATCAATTTCCATAGGATTGGTTATGATAGACCACTCAAAGTAGGACAATGCTCTTGCAGGTATGTGTTAAGAACCATGACATGTCATAGGACTAAATGATTATGTGAGAGGTGTTACGGATTAGAGATGTTGGCCTCAGCTTATATACTATGCCCCTGGCTAGGTTGGGTCTCTGTATTTGTCAAACAAGATTGGAGTATAGCTTTGCTCCAGGGACTAAGCCTGGTAGTGAGAGCGAAGAGATAGGTTGACTACTAGGGCAGACAAGTGAGAATGATGAGACCAAACAAGTACATATGGTCTGAAGATCAGTCAGAGTCAAGTACCTTAGGAATGAAGTCTTTTGGTGAGGGTGGGTCAGAGTGAGATTGCACTGAGGGACTAAGAGAGAAGGGGGGGAGAACTTAGTTGATATTCGAACTAAGGAATATAGTGCGGAAATCATGCTACTTATATACAGAGTCCGGAGACAAGAAAGAGACCAAAGTGGACCATATGAATTGCCTTGTTATCTGGAAACAACAGGGGAAGATTGTTGACCAGTCTAGAGCAAGAATGAAGAGGGCAGATCAAGGGGATAGAGTGGGGCAGGAATGATGAAGATGAAATAGGATACGTCCGAGGCACAGGATTGGGGTCAGGGTGTGAATGGAGTGAACAAATGTCAGATAACAACCCATGACCAGAATTGGTATGGGCTGAATCAGGGTGAGGGGTCGGAGTGTGAGTTGGGATATGACAGTGTGGCTGTGAGTACTCCCTCTTTTAGCTCAACTTGAAATTGGGATTAGTTCTGATAAAAAGTTCCAGCCTCAGATGCATCAGTGGCATTGCTTTGCTCAATCACTTGGATTGCTGGATGGGCATTTGGTATATCCTCATCACTGTCACTGTCCATCTGGGATATTGTGTATTAGTTTTGGATGGGTTTTAAAAGAATTTAAATGTACAATCTCATCATCAGATATTCTTCTCTCATTACTGTCCAATAAATTTGAATCTGCTGGGGTAGATCTCTACCGTTTGCCTGAAAATGTTTCTCTAGCAACTTATAAATTTTCTATACATGTCTTAGAGGCCTTTCGCTTTTGTGGCATAGCTGAAAATGAGGACAATGAGCACTGTCAAGGGCATAATTAACACAATCTTGAAGTACAGATCCTTATTTTGGAAACTCCATCTTTATCTCTCAGACAAAAATAAAATCACATATAGATTCTGCTAAATAAGACTCTTTCCTACAATTTCTATTAACCTGATCTTTAATAATCCATCAATGAACATGTTTAAATCAGCTTTTGGCCACATTGTTCCCATTTTGGAACATGTCATACTAGGTGCATGTGATCTTGCTATATGTAGATGATATCTACCTTATTTACCTTTGGATACCCCTCATTAGTGGTCTGAGCAGGTACCCCCTGAGGTTGCCCTTACAGTACCCCAGTATCATATGTTGATAGCCTAGCCATGTGACTGCAAAGGTGGCATGCTCTATGTGGTTCTAATAGTACAAGTGTAAGAGCAACCTCAGGGGGTGCCTACTTAGACTACTGATGAGGGGTATCCAAAGTTAAGTATATTAAATGTCTAAGGATAGTAATAGGCTTACCTAATAAGGGGTATCCAAAGAGGAAACTCTGAGGAACCTTATCAGGAAGCATGAGCTACATATTAAAAGGAATGTGAGAAAGTGTATGTAAGTGCACTTTTTGTGACATATCCAGTTGGGTGCATGACAACAGAATGAAGATGGAATCATATAGAGTATTGCACTTGTAGAATACTAGTAGGTTGCCCAACCCAAGTAGCTGTGATTGTCAGTGTGAATGAGGGAGTAGTGGAGTGAAAGCAGAGTGAAATGCAGTGTGGATAGGAAAGGAGTGTAAGCTGTATTAAATGAGTAAATATTATATGAACAAGATAGAATGGAAAAGGAAAGGAAAAGAATGGAAATGGATTGTCTCCTGATAGCAAGATCATATCCACCATAGAGTCTATTGATCCCACTTCATTCAGTGAGCCATCCATATTGTAGACCAGGATCAGCTATAATAGTAGGCAAGTGGTAAGTTAGTTTAAGATGACATATTCAGAGTCAATGAATATGCCAGTGGCCCCATTGTCCAACAAGGCTTTGATGGCCTTTCTCTCTCTGGTATCTGTGGTTTCAATCTCTACTGAGAGGGATAGTGAATTTGGGGATAGAGTAGATAAGATCACATAGCAGGATGGCAGATATTTGTGCTCCTATTTCCAGCATGGGGGATAGGATGTCAGAGTATGCAGAGTACAGGGTGAGGTTGGGTTTGGTATGTCTGTTGGCTCCTTTATATCCCAGGTGGCAATAGAATCAGGTTCACATTGATCTATAGTTAAGATACTGAAGGAGTTATATACAGGCAGGCCAGATGTATAGTAATAGGTCTAGCCAACTGTTAAGAACCATAACACATCACAGGACTAAATGATCATGTGAGAGATGTTACAGATTAGAAACATCAGCCTCAGCTTATAAGCTATGCCCCTGGCTAGGTTGTGTCTCTGTATTTGTTGAATGGAGTTGGAGTGAAGCCTTGCTTCAGGGACTAAGCCTGGTAGCAAGAGCAAAGAGGAAGGTTGACCACTAGGACAGACAAGTGAGAATAATGAGACCAAATGAGTATATATGGACTGAAGATCAGTCAAAGTCAAGTACCTTAGGACTATAATCCTTTGGTAAGAGCGGGTCAGAGTGAGATCACACTGAGGGACTAAGAGAGAATGGGGGGAAAACTTAGTTGATATTCAAACTAAGGAATATAGTACAGAAATTGTGCTACTTATATATAGAGTCTAGAGATAAGGGGAAGACCAATGTGGACCATATAAATTGTCTTATCATCTGGGAACAATGAAAAAAGGTTGTCGACCAGTCTAGAGCAAGAATAAAGAGGGTGGAATAAGGGGATTGTCAGGAGATAACCCATTTCCACTCTTTTACTTTTCTTTTCTATTCTATCTCATTCATATAATATTCACCTATTTAATACAGCTCACACTCCTTTTCCACCCATACTCCATTTTACTCTGCTTTTACTCTGACACTCCCTCATACATACCAACAATCATAGATACTCAGATTGGGCAACCTACTAGCACTCTATAAAGGTAGTACTCCACATGATTCCATCTTCATTCCATTCTCATGTACCCAACCAGATATGTCATGAGGAGCATGCTTACATATACTTTCCCACATTCCTTTAATATGTAGCTCATGCTTCCTGATGAGGTTCCTCAGAGTTTCCTCTTTGGATACCCCTCATCAGGTAAGCCTATTACTATTTCTAGCTCTTTAATATATTTCCTCTTTAGATACCCCTCATCAGTGGTCTGAGCAGGCACCCCCTGAGGTTGTCCTTACAGGGATGGAGTGGAGTGGGAATAATGAGAATGAAACAGGGGATGTCCAAGGCATGGGATTGGGGTCAGGGTATGAATGGAGTAAACAAATGTTAGATAACAACCTATGACCAGAATTAGTACAGACTGAATCAAGATGAGGGGTCAGAGTGTGACTTGGGATATGATAGTATCTCCCCCTTAGGGGTTGAGTCATGTGATTTGCTGAGTTTGAATGTCATGTTATTGATATGTATTTGGCATATGTTGATGTTTGAGTTTTGGAAGTCTTCAATCCTTTCCACCACATTGATCTGAACATGCCAACTATCGCCAAGCTTCTAGAACATAAGAAGAATAAGGATGCGGAATGCAAATGCAGAGATGCTGAATTTGTGGTCACCCTGGTAGTGGCCAAAGAGGAGGAACATAGGAAATGTGAGGATGAGGAGCACCAAAGAAAGAAGGAGGTAGAGACTAGGGCCTAGGTAAGCAGTCTAGTAATCACTTAAAGGCAACACTGATCTAGTTTGTCAGGCCAAGTACAAATGTAAGGCAGTGGCAAGGGCCCAGGCAAAGGAAGAGGTGGCCAAAAAAAAGGCCAAGGCAGTGGCAATAAAAACTGCCAAGTCAAAGGGAAAATAGAAGGCCATGTCCCCATATGCTACAGATTGCAATAAGGTCAAGGAGGTAGCAGCACCACCCAAGAAGAGGGCACATTGGGGTGGGAACATGGTGGTATGGGGTGATGGGCCCTGCAACAGGTGCAGGTGGCTGCAGAAGGAGTGCAGCCAGCAATAAAAGTGAGTCAAAACCTTGTCTATCCCTTTGCTGGTACTGAAGACTTGCTTAGAGATGCAAAGAATAACATGGCATGTGTGCAGTGTGCACACAGCCAGCTTGCATGTAGGTGGGGCATGACCAGGGTGACCCTCAAATGTGTGGGGTTATTGAATGACCCAAAGGCCATAGGGCCTTCAAAATGTATGCCTAAATCAAGCATGACCATTGACAATGACAATAACAATGAGGAAGTAAGACCAGCCTAGCAGGGCTAGCTTGAAGAGGGGGTGGAGCTGTTTACAGAGGTGGTCAGCTCCCTCCAAAGGATGGAGGACTGGTTTGCTGCAATTGACTACTGACTTGATAGTGTTGATATGTCATTATACCATGCTGCAAATATATGGAATACAATCAATAAGTGGAGTGAGTTGAGGGTGTGGTTGGAGTTTGGGATGCCAATCCCTCAACAAGATATTAGATAGAATGCAGGGTGGAACCCTCTATTATGGAGATTGAGTATACCCCACCATCCTTATGATCTCAAAATCAACCTTGAAGAGGGGGCAACTCCTCTGATAGGCCCCATCTACTCCCT
>JASFDG010000687.1:0-10373 GCA_036937095.1 Phaeolepiota aurea
AGGTGTGTCATAATCGAGATCTGGAGTCTTTGCATTAGGCTGGCATGCAGCTCATGATTATGCAGTGATTACGATGTACTCGCGTACGGCAGGCAAGAACACGAGGAATACATTTTTACCCAGTGTCGACAGCATCAGTGCTCCTTCTCATGTCGCCATCCAGATTTACGAACACGGCCACCTTTGACAGTTCAGTGGATCACCCATAGCCACCTCTGCACTTCAAACTTGCTAGTTCATGCATCTCTCTCCAAATCAAGTCCTTGCATTGCTCACCGCTTTTCCTGAAAGCCTTTCAAGCTTGGTCACTGCGCCAGCGGCCAGCTTCAACATTTCTCAGCAGGATACGAAGTTTACAAGTTATTGGTGAAGGGCATGGACAAGTTGCAAAAGGCCATGAAGGCAATAGTTAGTTCATTTCCTTGTAGTATTCGAGGCAGAAATGCCTAGGGATCGTTAGATACACGTTAGATAGCAGAAACAACGAAAATATGGCCGAAAAGGCATTTTTTTCCAGCCGGACGGGTGTTCCGGACAAGTTTCTGGATGAGGAGCGATTTTTTCGTCCGGGCATGACCTCGTCGCTGACCGGTCGGGTTGGAATCTAGGTGCGCCGGGGACGAAAAATATTACAGTCTACATGCCTTTGAGGTTGAATAATCAGTAATGGTCTACAGGTTGAGTCAAGTCAAACTCACAAGTATACGGAGCTATTGGTGGACACAAGTGGTTAGACGTTGGAGATGGATGAATAGAGCTCCAATGAAGATACGTACTGCACCATTCCATACTCGCAGTATGGGGCCTCATCGATTCGGGTGGAATAACGGATTCAGGGGAGGGTTCACGCTCAACGACCTGGAATAACGGTTAATAATTGCCATGCTCAATAGAGTAGGTGATATACATGAACCGCGATTGTAGGAGCATCGCCCACATAGGGAGCGGCAGCTGCCATCGTCACTAGCGTTAACGACAATGCCAAAAAGAGGAGCGAAAAAAGCTGCATGATGAGAGAAGAATTATGGTGGGTGTGAGGCGGTTGAGTCTGATGCGAGGCTCCTTTTTTTATTGGGAGGGGTGAGTAATCTGCTTCCAAGTATGTCGTTTCCCCATTTCGGGTGTGTCTGGATGCAATTTTAGTGGACGTCGAGCCAGATCTATCAACCACAGCTTATTTCCATTTTTAATGCTATACGCTTGTCGTAAAGGCGGGTTCCAAGGGTAAGGAGCGTTTTTGGAGGCCTCTGCGCCCACTCCTATAATTATCCTGACCCTGCCCTCTCCTGAGCCTAGCTAATATCAGTGTTGTACAAGTCAGCCTGACTGACCTTTTGACTAGTCAGTCATAAAATCGTGGGAATGGATAAAGATAAGATTGCCAAAATCTCAGCCATAAATTGGTATAAGTCAGATTGGCAAATCACGTGCATTTTGATGAGGTAAAGTTCCGCAGGAGCCGAACGTTTCCCAAGGCCTCTGCATACCCTAGTCACTCATCACCTTCATCCCACCGCTCATCATCCTTCATCATTTCGCTCTCGGCGGTTCTCGGTTTGGTGCTGGGGTTTGCCAGCGGAGGCCGATCCGAGACATGACGCACGCCGTGAGTGAAACTTTCCTGTGCTGCCCTCCATCTTCCTCCTTAACACTCATCTCAGCAGCACAGGTACGTACCATGGAGACCTGCATTCTCCACCAACACTCATCTCGAGTCACTCGAATCATCTCTGTTTTCATCTCCACTTTTCATAGTTTTTTCGTCACCCACCCACCACTCCCTGTACATCCTGATCCTCTTTTCATTTCCCATTTATCCTGATGATATTCTGATACACGATTCTCCTTACATTATTGTATTACGTAGGCTGTCCGCTTTGGCGCTCCTGTCTTAAAAATATTGGGATTTCCGTGGCAACACGGTCACCCCGTTTTCACTATCTACCATGGACACAGCAGAGGCTTACATCACCACAGCTTTGGCAATTCCCACAGCCCCCTTGACTGAGTTCTGACTAAAGTCAAAAAATCCGTCAGTATGACTTGAGTCAGCGCATGACTTAGTCAGACTGCAGTCCTGACATCGCTGCCTAATATAGGGTTTGTTTGAGATCACCGAAGTTTTGTTTATTAGTTTGATATTTGGTTTTATTTGGTCAGATATGATATGATAACAGCCATGGGATTAAGCCCCATACGAGCTGTTCGAGCGCGGCTGGTTTTAGGAGCCTGTCTATTCGGATTCATATTCAGCTCACAAAGAGCTCTCGGTTGCACTATTTTTTTGGATTTTTCCCGATTTTTTTCCGCTGTGCGTCAGGTCGGCTAGGGAGCAATCATTCGGGTGCGGCCCATCCGATGCAGAAGCAGGCCAACCCGGAAAGGTCTTGAAGCGGGAGGACCCAGGGGGCCTTGCTATTAAATAGTCTCAATATTAGACCTAAAAATTCGCAGTATCATACTTACAATCCCAATGTATCAAACAATTATGTTATGTGTATTAGCTCCTATCATGCACCAGAACGAAACAAGGCAGGCGAAATCAACGCGAAACAAACAACTACAACTCCCCATCGTCCAACTCTACCTCCGTGCCCAACGCCGTCTCCCCCTGCTTTACCTTCTCCCGCGCAAGTCTGCCCTTCCCTCTCGCCAGCTCCACCTCCCGCCAGCTCACCTTCGCCTCACCGAACACCCGCAGCGCCCCATCGTACACCCCAACAAAGCGGCCCACCTCGGCCGCCCACCGCGCAGGCTCCCCCGCGGCCAGCACCGCGCGCACGCCTGCGAAGAATGCGTGCACGATGGACAGGTTATGCACCACGAGGAGCGCGTGCGCGGACATCTCGTGCGTGTGCAGGAGGTGGTGCAGGTACGCCCGCGTGAAGCCGGGCTTGTACGTAAGCGCGGCCGTCCCTGGGTCCGCGTGCGCCTCCGCATCCACGCCGTGGTATACCCGCGCGCGGGTGCGTGGGGCGAGCAGGCGGCACATATGCAGATGCAGACCTGCGGTGCAGGTGCGCTGGCTGATGCCGGTGCCGATGCCGGCGCTGAGGCAACAGCACCGGGGAGTGTGTCCGCCAAGCCGTTGAAGTCATGGGTGTATGCGGGATTGTAGAGATTATGGCCTAGATCGCGCTTGTGTTCTGGATTGGAGCTGGCGGCCGGCGCAGGGAAGGTGAAGTCGAGCGCGATGCCCACGTCGGCGGCGCGCTGTGCCCAGTGCGCGTCGAAGACATCGATGCCGATCGTGGATATCAGGTTGAGGATCTCATGCGGTGACTGCGCAGAGTTGACGACGCGGAGTTTGGATACTGGGAGTTGCGATAAGGATGTTTCTAGAAACGGGGGGATCTCATGTGTATGGGTTGGTACTATCAGAGGGTTAAGGTCAACTTTTGACGAATCCCTCGAGGAGGACGTGGATGCAGGTGGGGTGGGTTGGCCCATGGTTTTCGCTCTGGACGCTTCGAGGGATAACTTCAGGGGGACGAGATCGAAGGTATACCCGGATACGCCGTCATCGAGGCGTTCAAGGGGTTTTACGGCTTCGAGCTCTGGGCCGGCAAGCGGTTCTGTGAGGCTTTCCGCGAATGCTTTCCGCGCCTGCAGATTGGTGCCACCTGACATATGTACCAGTACAGCGGGAGCTCCGGCGCTTTCCTGAGACGAGAGAGGTCGGAGCATGTCAAGTAGCCATGCCGTAGATCGTTCGATGCATTTGTGAAGGCGTTTTTGCGAGTAGGGTGGGTCGGTGAAGGGGATATCTGGCAGAGCAAGGACGATATCTGGTTTACAAGCGACGGCGTATGATTTCCATGCTGCAGGGGTGAGCTAGTATAAATAGATGAGGTATCGGGCTGGGTCAAGGCCCAGAAAATGTCTTTTACGCACTCTGCGAACACCCCGCAGACTATTGGTGCATATGTGTGTGTGCGCGTTTGTAGGCATCTCACGTCCATCATATGGATCTCTGGCAGAAATCGACAGGATATGCTGCGTAGGAGAGAAACCTAGAAAAGTATGTAGCGGATGTGTGCCAGACTGTAATGTAGGTACTGGCGGAGTATGTTCAAGACTGGTAGATATTAGAACGATGAGATACTCACCAAAACTTCTATTACTCACAAAGTTTCAAAGGGTATATGCACCCATTGGATTGCGCTCGTCGTTTTATGGTGATCGCGCGAGAGATGAGGCACGACACCACGCGAGGTTGAAGTGAGAATTCCTGGGGTTTGGATTTCGATTTGGGTATTATCCTGCCGTTTCAAAGCTAAAACTCCTAGACGAGGACCCAGGCGTGATGTCGATGAGGAATTTATAAGGGAGAAGCTGAGGCCGGACATGCTGAGGGAAGGAACGCGGAGGGTGTGTGGCTGAAAAAAAAAAAAAAGAGATC
Source organism: Phaeolepiota aurea (assembly GCA_036937095.1). Lineage (NCBI taxonomy): Eukaryota > Fungi > Basidiomycota > Agaricomycetes > Agaricales > Squamanitaceae > Phaeolepiota > Phaeolepiota aurea. The sequence continues at coordinate 4,403 of JASFDG010000687.1, forward strand.
TCACAATAAGATAAGATAAGATAAGATTGTCGAGCAACTGTTGTGGGGCTGTGCTGGCTGTGGGGTAGCTTCTGTTATATGCGCGTATTCTTACTCGTTATCTAGTCTTCCACTGCAATGGGCGCTACTTGGGATACCAAATTGATTGAAGAGATTGGATTGAAGCTGCTGGCTGCAGAAGCAAAGCTCAGGGCAGCATCTCTGGTTCTGGCTCCTACCTGTAACATCCAGCGCGTGCGTTTCTTCCCTTTTTTAAAAAACTGGGACTCGACCTGATGATGCTTGGAACAACAGAGCCCTTTAGGAGGTCGAGTCGGTGTTCCTGATCACAAGATAGCCATCACCCGTGCTAAGTCGCATTTTTAGAGTTTTGAAAGCTTCGCAGAAGACCCATTCCTCTCTGGTATGATTGCGGCGTCCTACATTAACGGAGTCCAGAAAGGAGGGATTGGCGCGACTATCAAACACTATGTGTGCGTTGACACCTATTTCCGTCTCTGCGTATGTATGTATTAATATGATAACAGCGGAAACGACAAGGAAAACGACAGGATGGCGTATGATAGTATCATGAGCGATCGGGCATTGCGAGAGATATATTTGATGCCATTCATGTTGGCTCAGAAGTACGCGTCTCCATGGTCGTACATGACCGCGTACGCATCCCCCTTTTCACCCTCTCGATTTTGCCCCCATGATACCCTACAGGTACAACCGCGTCAATGGTACACATGTCTCTGAGAACCCAAAGTTGCTCACGAGTGTTCTCCGGGACGAATGGAAATTCGATGGAATGGTAACGCGTCATCTATGTCTCCCAGAAAGGAAATGACTTATTTATTTTCCAGATTATGAGTGACTGGTACTGCCTCTCCACGATTAACCCTCTACAAATTAGTTAACCAGTGACCACAGGTTCAGAATATACAGCGTTGACCTCAGTGTCAATGCTGGTTTGGATCTGGAGATGCCTGGCAAAAATAAATGGCGAACTCTTGACCTTATGAATCGATCAATACAGGCACGAAAACTCAACGTTCGAACGATCAGGCAACGCGCGCGAAAAGTTCTCGAGTTGGTCCAGAAGTGTGCGAAAGGCGCTCCAGAGGTGAGTGTATTACCAAACTATCCACATCCCCACCTTTTACCGGCCGCGCTTCCGTAGATCCTGGATGGTGATGGGCAGGAACGAACCGTTGAGAGCGAGGAGGACAAGGCGCTGATGCGCAAAGCAGCATCGGAGTCGATTGTCCTGCTAAAGAACGACGGTCGTTCTCTCGGGTGGTGGTTCCGCAACACTTTGTTTCGCCTTTTGATGGAATCGTGAGCGCGCTTGCTGAAGCGGGCGGCGTTGAAGTAACATATACCGAAGGGGCAAAAGGTGGGGTACTTTTCCGGTCTCCCTTTCACCAGCCGCTCACAAGCAAACGTCTTCAAAAAAGCGTACAAGACGATGCCCTCTCTTGACTACGAGCTGTTCACGGAATCTGGGAAGCGGGGCTGGACGGGAACGTGGTACAGCCATCTTGACGACCAGAGTATGACCCCTATGCAGACTCCGCTAGAGTCGTCCTACATCGATGAGACGAAAATTTTCATCAGCACATCCAGCCCGAAGGGCATTACACGCCGCTGGACTCTGCACCTCCGCGGTCACCTCAAGCCCCGCCCCTATGACTGCAAGTTCGAATTTGGGTTGACAGTCGCAGGAAGGGCCAAGGTGCCGCTATTCCCTTCAAAATCAAACCCCACGTGGCCGAACCTGACTTTTTTTCTTCTTCCAACCTTAGCTCTATGTTGATGGGCATTCTTGTGATCGATAACTGGGCGCGCCAACGACGTGGAGAAGCGTTCTTCGGCGTGGGCTCGGAAGAGGAGAAGGGGGTGGTCGAGCTGAAAGCTAATCAGAGACACGAGGTGTTTGTGGAGTTCTGCAACGTGCGTGGGCCTGCGGATGGCGATGAAGACCAAGCTGTGATGGATAGGTGAGAATGTCTCCTTCTAGGATTTCCTGACGTGGCGCTAAACGGTGGCTGTAGTAACCCTGGTGTGCGGCTTGGCGGGGCGGAGGTTGAGGATCCGGATGAGACGATTGCGAAGGCGGTTGAGCTTGCTAAAGACGCTGACGTGTGATCGCCGTTGTGGGGCTGAATGCGGACTGGGAGACGGAGGGGTACGATCGCACAACATTGGCGCTGCCTGGTCGGACGGACGAGCTGGTTGCGAAAGTTGCTGCAGCGAACCCGAAGACGGTTGTTGTCACCCAGTCGGTGCGTTTAATCCAGTTATTTGCTATGCATGTGATCCCGATTTGTGGCTTATATCGTGGGTGTTATCTAGGGCTCCGCGATTACGATGCCTTGGGTAGACGCTTTCCCTGCGATTGTTCACGCATGGTACCTTGGGAACTCTACGGGCGACGCGATCGCGGACGTTCTATTCGGAAAACAGAACCCTGGTGGGAAGCTTCCTATCACGTTCCCCAAGGCAGAAGAAGACGTCCCCGCGTTTGGACACTTCCATTCTGAGAACGGCAAGGTATTTCTCTTTTCTTTTTGCTACCGATGTGAATATTTTTGACTACAATATTATGGAGGTCCGGTATGCGGAGGATTTATACGTGGTGGGTAATCGTCCTATCGGGGCCTGGATATTATGCCTCCTCATTTTGCAGTACTGATCCTTGTGTTAGGGTTACAAGCATTATCAGCATCGGAACATCGCTCCCTTGTTTAGCTTCGGGTAAGATTACACGTCAATCGCCACCTCTATGAGTATTTAATCCACGCACCGAACGCAGCCACGGACTCTCATACACGTCATTCTCCTTGACCAATCTCTCCCTCTCCACCCCACAGACCGTCCACGGTGCGAACCCCGACTTCGCCCTCACCGCATCCGTCACCGTGACGAACACGGGGAGCATGGCGGGATCCGAGGTCGTGCAGCTGTACATCGCGTTCCCCACCCCGTCCGCGTCCGAGCTCTCGCACCCGCCGCTGCAGCTCAAGGCGTTTGCGAAGGTGCGCGACCTGCGCCCGGGAACGAGCGAGCGGGTGGAGCTGATTGCAATATACCTTATCCTGAGTTGTAGCCAGGTGGCATTCTGGAAGTAAACCACTGTCCATATCCTCCTCACTTGATCCTTGGTAAGGTACAAGTGCTAGTATTTCTGCGTTGCTGGGAATTAGACAGGTGAACGTTTTCTATTGGTTGGTTGCTCTTACTTTGTTCTTTAAAGCGGATAGGTGCAGGATCAACCTCCATAGTAAAGGGATCGCAGAAAGGTTCCTGGCTTCCAGTACTAACCAATGGGTATGTGATCTCTATCTCGTTATATGCAGTATCCCATTGGGGATTTCCGAAGAGCTTTTCCTTAATGTGCTTGGCTGGGCTTCCACCTATAAAACTACTTAGAGATAATGGGTCTTGAGCACTGGTACTAGCAAGTTTTGTACCTGAAGAAAAGTATTAGTCTAGGGAATATTGTGACCTTAACCAATAAGGGAGATGATTTCCTACCAGATACTACTATGCCCTTTCTCTTGGTTTGACCCTTGCTATGCCCTTTTGTTTTCACTTTAGTAGTTGTTTCAGCAAGGTTGGTTCCCAACAAGGCAGTAGTAGTCTGGGAAGTTAATTTGGGGGAACTATGATCTTGGGTTATATTTACAGATGAATAGGATAATGGTCCATCCAAGATGGTGTCTATATCCTGCAACTTGCTCTTGCCTTTTCTATATGCTTTTGGTTTTGGTTTTTTCCTGATAAATGATGGATCCATATGTTGGCTTTCTGAACTCTTGGATAGCTTTTCTTTGATTTTTGAAGGGCTAACTTTGGATTTCTGATGTCTAGTTAAAGGTTTGCACAAATCCAAATCCTCTACTTCATCACTATCATCTTCATAACTATCTTCATCATCACTGCCATCAAATTGACCTCTCAGTATCATTTCAAGATTGACTAGTATATCAGCCTTGTGAAATTCAGAGGCATTTATTGAATACTACCTTCATTATGGTCTTTTGTCACAAGTGCCTCTAGTATCTTATGCTTGTCATTTGCCACAAACTGCATTAGAACATTTGTAGAACCTAAAGCTGCCAAAATATAAATATGAACAATCTTGGTCTGTCTAAACCAGTTAGCATGTTATGACTTCAAACAATGCCTATGCTGCAAGCAAAGACTTGTCGCCAGTTGCTCTAAGTTCTAGCATTCAGGGTTTATTGAGAAAGTATGATCTTGAAGAGAATAAGACTTAGCAAGTCTCAGAGTCTCAGGAAGAAGGTTTGAGAGTGGTAAGATTCTCAAGAACTAGCTAAAGAACCAACTACGCCATATATATAGTATAGTACAGAGATAGCAAGAATAGCTATCTACAATATATAGAACATGTGAGAGGTGAAACAGAGTACAAGTAAACACATGTTCAGTAAAACAGTGTCAGATCGACTACCTGTGATAAGCATAAGGGAAACCCAAGGTAGCTGCATATCTGATAGCAAGAATAGAAAGAGGGGAAAGATATATGATATAAGAAAAGAAATGGGATTCATAACATAGTATACCCAATTACTTGGATTATCCCAGCTTGAGACCAGATCATATCCTATCCCAGATTGATATTAGATTTTGAAAACATATAGATGACCAGCTTAGAAAGAAACTAATATACATATAATATAACAATATCTGTGCAAGCTAAATTCAGGCCTGCTCCTCCTACTGAGGAAATGACTAGGATATACCAGCTGGGATCACTTAATGCTACAAAGTCTCTAATATTCTTATTTTGCTCAGAAAGTTTCATAGTACCATTAATGTGGTAAGCCTAGATTCCATGAACTTGAAGAGTCTAAGGAATTTATTGAGTATCTAGGCTGAGAGATTTAAATAAAAATCTATAGAAATAATGGTATGCATTATCATTGTCCGCTCTGTATTGATAATGATCTTGCAGGTTTTCTGGGGTAGGTTAGAAAAGAGAGGGATTTTGGGTGGATTTTTCTCTTCAAATATATCAAGATGAGGGACATAATTATCAGAAAGAAGATAGCTGGATAGTCTATATAGTATTAATTTTTTTCCAGAAGCCTAGTAGTAGTCTTCTAAGTTTTTGAATATAGGATACTGCTCTTGTCCTTCAGATAATAGGTATGAAAGTGCTATCCAAAGTTCTACATAAAATACCTAGATATAGATGGTTTAGCATTGATGGGTTTTAAAGATATTTATGGGATATATACATGATTCCCAAAGACCCAACCCCCTTTGTTCTTTGTGTGATACCCATACCTCGCCGTCAGCGTTGAAGTGACGCGCTGACGAGTAGGCAGGCGTGGAGGTCAGTGAAGAAGCCTTGGCAGTGATGCTGGGTGAAACGGCCTCTAGTGCAGATCTTGGTGGTAGTAGCAAATATTCAAGTGAGAACCTTGAAGACTGAAGTGGAGAAAGGTTCCATGGTAACAGCAGTTGGACATGGGTCAGTCGATCCTAAGAGATAGGGAAGCTCCGTTTCAAAGTGTGCGATTTTTCGTGCCGCCTATCGAAAGGGAATCCGGTTAAAATTCCGGAACCAGAATGTGGATCTTTAACGGCAACGTAACTGAACTTGGAGACATTGGCAGGAGCCCCGGGAAGAGTTATCTTTTCTCCTTAACAGTTTACCACCCTGAAATCAGTTTGTCTGGAGCTAGGGTTCAATAACTGGTAGAGCACAACACCTCTGTTGTGTCCGGTGCGTTCTTGACAATCCTTGAAAATCCAAGAGAATGAATAATTTTCACATCTGGTTATACTCATAACTGCAGCAGGTCTCCAAGGTGAACAGCCTCTAGTTGATAGAACAATGTAGATAAGGGAAGTCAGCAAAATAGATCCATAACTTTGGGAAAAGGATTGGCTCTAAGGGTTGGGTGTGTCGGGCCTTGGTAGGAAGCTCTAGGACCCAGCAGGGACTGTTTAG
>JASFDG010000689.1:0-10349 GCA_036937095.1 Phaeolepiota aurea
AGTTAGCCTCGAGGATTTTAATAGATGAATTGATGGGACCACAATCAACTATGTATCCGAGTCGCTATCGCACTCGGCTGAAAACTTGGCTGGAGCTCAATAGCGCCATAGCGCCGCCGTACGCCAATAACAGAGCTCTCTGCTAGTTCAAATCCATAAGTTAGTTAGCCATGAAGGAAGAACTATGATACTTAGTGTGGTAAATCCATTCAGCCACGTGGTGCTGTCAGCCAGTGTTTTGTTCGTCCTAAAGAGCGAATTTTGGCGTTTTGATGGGATGTGTTAACAACGCGAGTTCAAGGCGCCGATATCTCTAGGGTTTCATTTCCTTTTCCACGAAGCTTGCTTTCAGACCTAAGTTTGGATTTAGTAAAACTAGGGTTCAGACCCTCAGATTACTCCACATCACCATTAGGTTTGCCTGCAGTATCAACAGTGGGTACCGTGAGGCAGTATGAAATTAGGGCTCAAGTAGTATTACCGGGTTAGCTGAGCTACTCGTAACCCCTTCGCTCGATTTTGCAAGCGGAGGTCCTCATCGCCACGCCTCGGTTGTACGTAATCATACGATTTGTTGTTTACGTTTACTGTAATTAAGAACAAACAAAAGCCACCTGCTCAGCCCGCAACAGAAACTCTGACCACCTACCCGATAGGGCCCCAATAAATTACCTGCTGTAAGCTTATTAGGCGGCCTAAATTGGGGCTGTTCACCGCAAGACATATGCGGCTGCAGCGTTGTCAGGGTCAAAGAAAAAGCGCATGCCCCCAATCAAACCGTTTTTTTGTCTTTTATGGAACAACCTGAGGTCGCTATGCCGAATTGAAGTGGGAACACAACAAGACACGCCCTAGTGCCACTCGATTTTTCTACCTATTCTGGTAACTTTTCTCAGATAATTTCCTTGGTAGGTATTTTTTTAAAACATGGGCCGAAACCAATTCGGTGTTAGACGTCCTTTCCACCCGCGAGTGGCTCAATCCAATGCGCGACTTCGTTTTTTACCTTACATGGCGATTTTTCTCGTTGGCACCCATATAAGGTAGAAACGCAAACCAATCCAACTTTTTTTTTGCATGGTTAAAAGCTGGGAGAGATGGAAAGGATGGAGCGTCAACCTAGTACCCTCCAACCGACGCTAGAGGCACCCATATTTCAACGCACCTTCTTCTATATCTCCTACACTGCCCCGAAGGTGTTTAGTACAACTTTTGACTGCTTGTTTTTGTTTAATACGGTGGTCCATATGCCCAAGCAATCGAGAAAGGTTAATTCTCATTTCATGGACTTTGTACAATTTATTAAAGGGAGCAAAAACTTAGGCCAGGCAGGTTAGATACAATTCCGGCCCTTGCGAATGCGGAGTTTTCGTTTCGCGCGTCAATGATTTAGCGAGACACAGAAGGACCCACCTTGAGGGGCCCATTCATAAGAGTCTCCAACGGTAAACTATCACCTAACTGCCGCCTATGATCCCTTACTAAACCGACTTGACTAGGTTCCCTTGTCCTTATGAGGTTTGCCCATATGGTGCGACTCAAAAGACGAATCTCAATTCTCATATTAATGCTATACAGTGAGTTAAATTTGAATAATATGTTGTTCATCTCTAATGCAATTATTAGCCTGAAGGTGAAGCCCCATCAATGTAGTGAATGCGGGAAATGCTTTGCGAACCCATCTACGCTGAACAAGCATAGGCATTCGCATGCGCGTCGGCGCGAGCGGGAGGCCCTAGAGGCACTACGATCGCAGGAACTCATCCAGATTAGTAGCGAGAATGTCGAGCTAATGGCTGTAGAGGGAGCCAGAGAGCTGAATTTATCTATAGCGCCAACCTCTACCAGCCAAAGGACAACTGCATCAGCTTTACACGGGGTTTCCCCCACCCACTCGCTCACCACTCCTTCGTCCTCCAGCTTCCATATCGCAGACACCACCGATCTGGGCCTCACTGAGCCTGCAACCTCGTGGACGGATAAACACTGGGCTAAGTTTTGGGGTGAGTGTGAGGTACCCACAGGCACATGGGCCCCGGCACAACTGCACACACTCCCCTTACCACCAGAGTTTATCGCACCTTATGCACTAACAATGCCTGTAACCGACTGGAATTTCGCATGGCCCCAACCCGCATTTCCTGATTACGATCACAAATCCTGGCTATCAATTAATGGTGCACCAGAGCCATACCCCCACGTGGATGTCGACGCACAATTCAATATGACCATCCCCGCTTCCCTGGATTGGACCAGTGGCTCAAACGCCCAGTCTTCCATCTTTGCTCCTGAAAAACAGCATCAACCGCACGTTGGGCAAAGCGCAGGTCCATGTGACTGGCTATACCAGCCTTACGCCTCTTCCTCATCGTCGATCAATAACAACGGCGCTGTGCTTGGGGAGTGGGGCCAACTTGCGCCCTCGCTGTGCAGCATGGATCAGGTTCAAGATAGCTTTGTCCCTGCTTATTATTGAATCCCTCATTGGGCCTCGATTTAGGACTCCGCGCCGCCGCCGCATTATTGTTTCTCCATCTCTCTCAGGCTCAATCCTTCATCTGCAACACCCAATCCTATAGGCTAGGGCGGTGTCCCTGTACAATTTCTCTTCTGTTCCCATTCCACCAGCATAGGGCTAACCTCCAATGACTTGTTTCTTTCGGTATAACATCGGACTATATGCATGCTTTCTCTTAGAGATCGTCATTTCTAGACACCATGCTTCCCAGCATTTCATACTTCATTGTACTTTTACATCCATTCCCATGGCATTGCGTACTAGTATTTCTCGGATCATCGGTCTCATCTATACTTTGTATCTCCTTCAAGAATATTATCATGTCTCTTTTTGAGCGTGCGCATGACTTGTGACAAAAAAAGCAGCCCTAAGCGCAGCGCAACAGACGATGATACCCGAATTATCCCAGCAACAAAAGGGACCTCCCGTGAAGGAGGCCAGGGGACAATAGTTAAGAGGACCCTTGTCAACCTTACCTGTGGGCCGCTGGTCTACACGCCAGCATGGTCATTCCTAGGGTCTTTTTGTCCAACCGTCCGGGTCCAGGCAAGGGGGTCAAACTAAGTCTCGAGTGACATCGGCAGTCGGGTATGGATTTATGGTGAATGCGAATTGGGCTAGTTTCGGCTTCTGGGACAAGGAGAAGGGAATGTAACGAAAGAAGTCGTGTTCTGATGACGTGTGGTGATTCCAGGTGTGATAATTCCGATAACGCGACACGTGGGGGGAGAATATCGGAGTACAAATTATCGAGATCTGGCAGCTCCCCGTCGGTGGTCGCTGAGGGCATATCGATGACCTTCTGCAGTTGAATTCGAACGTCACCTGACGCTAAATCCCTGACCGTCTCCGCGTAAATGAAGAGCCCGGACGCCTTTTCTACGAGGATAGGGGTCGTTGCTTTGGGAGGCCATGTTTCAGAGAGTAAGGGAGTGGCCAGTGATATAGGTCGGGAACTAGTAAATGCCCTCTGAGGGTATATTTGATGGTGGTCTTTTATTTGAACTATTTATCGGGGTGTCCTCTCAGATGACATCCGCTGTGCGGTGTCGGCGACGGAGCGAAAGTCCCAGTTCAGGCGACTGTTCAAGGCTAAGAGCCATCAAGGCCCTGTTCATTGCTTCTCAAGTTGACACACCTTCACTGCGGCCTGGCAGCGCTTCAACGGAATTTCCAATGGAGGGGAGGCACGCGAACAATGGATAAATGAGGCCTGCTGGCACGCTTCGGATTCCATTTCCTGGGGACCTCCAGAGTGTTCTGTCGAAAGGGTGCCAAGATGGTTTACTGGGTCCAGTTCATGTAGTAGACCAACCTGATTTTGACGACGGTTGTGCAAATAATTCTGTATCGCGCGCATAGGTCCAGCAACGGGGGCAAATAGGCATCGAAATAGGTAGTCGAAAATCATGCAAAGTCGCCGCCATTGCAGAATTTGTGGCTGGATGACGAGATGCGGGTTGACTCTCGTGCAACGACGTAACAAGGCTTGCTCGGAGGGCCGCCTTACAGCACCTAATTCATGGTTCATGTTGAGCAATAGACATTCCGAAATACGTCCATGGTGTAGTAAGGTGATAGGGTGATTCCTGAGATACGGCTTGGAATTTGGTTGGTTGTGGCAAGTTCCTGCACGCCCGCATGTGAGCGGTCCGTGTCCCAACGCCTCCCGGCCGGCATCGTCATCGCCAACCTCTTGCCCTGACCTCTGCCCCCACAGCAATCGCAGGTCCTATCGCCTTTGCTTCGACCACTCCTCCGGCTCTTTTATGCAAGCACCATAGCACCACCTTGTTGCACTTTTACCACCGTGTTGCACCCTTCCCACCCAGCGCTCGAGGGAAAGCACGAGTTTCCTGATTTTAAAATTCGCCTTACAAAGGGGTACACGTTCGTGTCATACTCATCAGTGCTTTCCACACTTAATGCTGGTATCTCCAACAAATCACAAGGAGCGGCATCTTTAGCCTGTTGGGCAGAGACTGTGAAAATCTGATTGGGCAAGACAACAAACACGTACCCGAAGCCATTCCAAGACCACATTAGCCATTTCCACAATATTTGCCCGTTCGTATTCATGCCATTCTTCTATCTTCGTCCAGAGTATTTCCGACTCGAGTTGCTTATAAAGTTGCGTGCTATGACCAGCGTATTTCAAATGTTTGTTCCATGAGTCGATAGCGCACCTGAACGGGTTGGAATTGCCATATTTATACCCTTCCCAATCAGAAGCATATTGTAAGCAAATCTCCGCCATCTTCTGGTGATATAACTGTGCGGGGATGTAGAAACCGCCGGAACGATCAGAATCAGTAATGAATTGTTGGAAGGCATGGCCGAGTGGTGCGTCCCAAGGTATCCCATACATGTGTATTGTCCCAGGCAGGCGGAAAAACCAGACAGTTGATGATTGACCCTGCCCTAGATTCGTAGCCTCCGCACACTGAATGAGCGTCATACAAAGGTCGTTGAGGAGAGGATTGCACGCTTTTCGAATGTCTTCCGCCGACAGTTGGGTATAGAATGGGGATGGCGGTGAGTAGAAACAATGATCAAAACCCTAACTTTGACAGTCAGTGAGGCATGTGAGGGGAGTGTTTTGGCTAACTTGATGATCCAACCACCTAAGCAGTGTCAACAATGAGCGGTCCTGCGGGAAGACGCCACGTTCAGCTTGTGAATTGATATGGGCCTTCAGAATGCTGATGCTCGTTTCCAGAGCAGAGATGTGAAAGACCGAGTGATTGGCTTGGATGCTCCAAGGAATCCAGCCGGAATCCAGCATTGCGGGAAGCCATTTTCGAGCCAAAGCTTGTCGATGTGCATCAAAATCTTGATAGTGAGGGTCAGAGCAAGGCTTCCTGCCAATAAAATAAACCAGGCGAGATTGAATTTTATATTCCTTGTCCATGCATAAGGAAAAATAGGGCGCAAATGCAAGGTTTAACACCCTGTCGATGCCCAACACCTGCAGCTCCTCCAATGACATTGCCTGTCCATCCGTGGCAAGGACCCCTGGGTGGCTAAGCAGGGTGTTTAGATTCGAAGCTGGGTCAGACAATTCCATGTCGTAAATTTGGAGCGGAAGATGTTCGGGTAGGGTGTTTCGGCCACGAGGTTGATGACGCGATTGAGTACACGATGGGTGATCGGCGGACAGCTTCTGGCTGGGTGAATTGGGGCGATAACATCTGCCAGCTTTTTCGTGTCCTCGTCCGAGATGGGATCCATGTGCTTGATGACGTAGGAGAAAGTGTCAAACACCCTGCCACCCCAATAGCTGATGTGTGTCATGAAATATCGACAATTTCGACTGAAGTAGTTATTCTTCACATAGTCAACTGGTCCAGGATCCGCAAGCACCCCTCTGCAGGGTAAATCAGGGATGGATTGATAGTGGGACGAGATTCAAAATCACCTCAGTGCATCCCGTAGCCATCCAGTCAGCAATTGTAGACATGACAACCTAACTCGGAGACGAAAGGCATCTTCATCCACATACCACTGATCGCCGGCACGCTCCTTATCAACAAGAAAGTCCCGAAATGACTTGTGATGGAAAGTGATCGGTTCGGCCCAGTCATCTTCGTTGATTTTCAGTAACGAATGCAGGGTTCTGAGTGTAAACAACACCATCCCTTCATCGCAATCCAGGAGGTCATCCAGTACAGTGGCGGGAGGCGGTCGACAAACGACGAGAAATCCAAGAACATCATGAAGCATTGGACTAGGGCAAGTTGAGAGGATCTGTATATAGAGGCGATCGAGGCCTGAGAGTGCCTTCGCGCCAGCTGCGGATGAGCTCAAGATTACCTCCAGACACTTGACAGGATGAAATATGGCCTTTGAATCACCTACAAACTTCAGGACCGTCGCAGCGTAAATGAAGAAACCGGACGAATTTCGGCACAACATCCCAAAAATCTTTGAGCTCGGCCATGGGTTGGGGACATGCCGCATGGCACCCGCATACTTCTCCCGGATTTCATCAAAACCACGCTGTAGGTATGTCTCAATATCGGCCATCGATCCCTTCATGCTGATGATATGGACCATCTTTCCGAATTTTTTGCGCAAAATACAATCGATATCTGGTTCCAATCGGCTTAGGATGAGGAAGCGGATCGCCGCATTACTGTATTTGTGGAGGGAATGGCATATTTGCTGCAGAAAGGTCTCCCGCTCATCGATGCTCTCGCATTCGTCGATGCCATCGATCACCACAAGGTGGGCACGACGCCATCGTTTACTTCCCATATCTGATGCGTGATCAGAAAGGTGGGTGCCTCTGTCAGAGAGATTGAGAGCCTCTTGTAGAGATGGTTCAATGATCAGCTTATTCAGTTGGACTTGAGATGTCTTGTTGGGAAGCCGGGGCTCTGATTCGAGAGCTGTCAAAATGTGCTGTTTGAAATCTGCGTTTTGTTGGGCGAGTTGGTACGCAATGGTCGGATATAGGTGTTTTGTCGAATTGCAATCTGGAGAGGTTCGGAAGAAAAAGAACGTAGCGCCGACTGGACCATCGCCATCTTCGCCTGTCGCAATGCTCTGAGCAATCGCGGATTTGCCTGCTCCAGCAGGGGCGTGGAGCCATAATATCCTCCTCTCCGATTTTGCATCCATGATCCATTTATCTATCTCCTCCAACATGGCAACCCTCGTATCGGGGATGCACGGTGACAAATCCCGTGTCCCCTCGTCATGATATGCATTGAATGCGACATATGGTTCAAGGATATCCAAACCTGGCATGATAGCACGTTAGGCGAGGGCAGCTGACGATGGGCCTTGATTACCTTTTCGACGGTCAGATGAGCCAAAGTAATTAATATCGCGCCCCGCGTTGTTGGCGTCACGTCCCACAGTGCTGAAAACGGAATCATTTGCTACAAAGTTATTGGCGTTGTGAAACATTGAAGCAGAAGTTCTTTGGGGGCTAATGTGGTGAGTTGAGAGTTGGTGTTCTGCACAACCTTTCCACGGGGCTGCTGGACCTATTGAGCGTCAAATCTGGGAAGGCCAATAATAGTCAAAACGACCCACGCGTGTTATATTAATGATTTAGCAGTTTGTATGCAATTCAAGGGAGTGCTGCTGATTTCAGGACACCATATATTTGGCTACCATTGGTCATGCCACACTCCCCACACAAGTAATTAGCATTTTGATTATTCTTCCAATGTGTTTACAATGGGTCTACTTTGATCATTGGAAATCCCCCCCGGTGTGATCAGCTCCCATGCTGGTGCCCAGAAAGGGGAGTCAGCAGTGTCAACTTACCACTACAACTTGAACATGTGCATGTAAGAGATGCCGCATCCAAGCACCATCTCCCTCAATTATGGGACCAAAAGTAAATCGGCGACATGGGTCCTCTCTGAGGATACGTGCAGCATTAGAAGCTGGCGCTCATTCTTGGAGAAGGGAGATGTTAGTAGGTAGTTGGAGGGAGGACGATGTGTTACATCACACCTGCTAGCGATCCTCTCCAGGAGCCACGGTTTGGTAGTAGTCACTATAGAAGTCATCTGAATAACAGCTGTATGTTCGAGTCCGGAGATTGATACAACAGTGAGCGCCATACAAAGGCGTATTTCAAAACGTCCTCCGCAGAAGAACTCGCTCGCTCATATAGTACCAACCGTCTCTATCAAGTCACTTTCCTGCAACAAGACGATGATATACGTCTTCAATTACCACATCCATTGTATGTGCGGAGCCAGCTGGTGGTTGGCGGGGGAAGAAGGAGATCAGACGACGCGCTGTGTAGAACGTAGAACCCCATTCCTGCTGATGGGGGCCATATACACTCAACATTGAACGTCTTCAACAATGAGAACTTTTAAAAGTGGCCCGTTCCAGCCAGGCTCAGAGCCGTGTAACTAGAGTTTCAACATGTCCCACGCAGGCTCCAATGCCTTGATGACCTCCTCATATACCTCGCCTTTAAAAGCGCTAGCCTCCCATTGCTCAACGCCTTTGCGATTTTTAACCATAGGTAGCGCCTCCAATGCTCTGTATGCATATCGCAAGCACTCAAGAGACCCCAACGCAGCATCGAAGATGGGTTTATATCCTGGGCCGTCATATAGCTTGGCCAGTTCTCGGAAATCCAATGCAGCACCAGGTGTCCATTTGATGAAGCAGGTGCGATCCGAAGCTTGCCCAGGTGCAAAATACTTGTTTTCCAGACGCTTGATGGTGCCTCGCTGTTCTTCAGACAGGTAGAGGTTCTCTGGGATGCGATTGTGATAGAACCACACGAGGAGCCATAATGCCGATTCCAAGTCATGATAAAAATTGAATGTGAAAGTTGTGGTGGTGGGCCAGCCGCGGTTGGTGGCCAAAAAATGATAGTCTCGCTTTTGAACTTCGATGGCCATAAACGCAGGCGTACCCTCGAAATGGTTGAGTGAATCTCAAGGAATCCTGAGGCTGTGGAGGTTGGGACGAACTGTTATTGGGTCATGGCCAGTCAACTCATCGTATGGACAGGCATATTCCAAGTCTGATATTTTTCCTCGCCCGTTGGAACAAAGGCAGTTACCAGCACTGATATCGCGGTGGCAATACCCTGCAAGGCGCATATAATTGAGCCCTATCACAGAAGTGAGTATTGATAGACCATCAGGGAAAAGTACAAAGACCCTTAATTAAGTCCATCATGCATTGGAAGAAAGTCGGAAGATCGAAAATTTTATACATGGTTGGACAGACTTCATCGAAGAGTGTTCGGGCATGGGCACGTTGGTGGTGCTGCATAGGCTCCTCCTGTGTATGGCAATGCGGCTCCAAAACCTGGGACCGTTTACTTGCCTGATTCCGGGATGCTTTGCGCTGGGAGCCCGCGGTAGTAGGGTGGCTACTGGCAGTTTGGGGCGCATATGTAAACGAAGCTGGGCACCAGTCATTTCCAATATGAGGGGTAACGTCCATCTCCCCATCGATATGAACCCATTCATCCGCAAGGATTCCCATGAAATACCGCCGTGCATCATTTGCGTGAGTCGTCTCATTGTTGTTGTCAAGTTCTTGGAGTCTTGCTGAGATGGACCCCAGGATCTCGTTCTGCAGGAAGGAATCCTTAAAGAGCCACACATCCTTGAGGGCCCGTTCAGGACTAGTTAAAGTACCACCAATACCAAGTTCTTTGACTTTCCAAACACGAGTAGCACGGGAAACGATGGGAACAGCGAAGCGTTCTGTGATGGAGTCTCCAATTGTCCGATAAGTTTTGCCACCAACAATAAACTGGTAATTCAGAACACCCTCCAAGGAAGCGATGCGGGTAACGGTAGGGTCGAAGCCAAGCGCTTTCGGGGTTGCAAACATAGAGAAGATGAGAAAACGAATGAGAATCTTTGGCTCCTGAATCAGTGTGAGAGTATGCTACTTTCAAGATTCGTGGATATTGAAGACATCAGACACTGCAACGTGTGCCCGCGAGAAATACCACATCCTAGCATCGTTCGCCTCGATTGTGAGGCCAAAAGTAAAACGCCGACATGGGTCATTGTAAAGGATGTGTCCAGCGTTACCCACAAGCTGCCGCTCGTTCTTGGGGGAGGAGAGTTATGAGCAGATGAATGAAATATATGCTATACCATACCGCTTGGCGCTCGGCAGCCTTGTTGGAGAGCTTAAATTCAGCAAACATGGTAGTGGCCGCTGTCTGATCCGTTATACATTTATCTGTGTAAGTTTGGAGTCGCGCCGAGCGACGCAAATTCGGGCCAACAGTTGTCTATTTCTGTATCCATACCTGGTTTGTTGTCGCCTGCAGCAACCTCCAACATGGTCGACCTTGTAGGAGTCATTTTAAAGATAGCAG
>JASFDG010000690.1:0-10339 GCA_036937095.1 Phaeolepiota aurea
ACAGCATATCGAACTCGGATAGCGCTCCCGAACTCTTCTGGTCCCTCGGCAGTGCTGACCCCGGCACTTCCGTGAGTGGAGCTCAGCATTTTATCCAGGCTTCTTGTTCTGACAACAGCATTAGGTGACCTTCGCGAAGAGCGGTTCGAGCAAGAACGCTGCATGGCAGATCACCAAAGTCACCTAGGCCAAGATGCTCTGAAGCCGGGTGTTCCATGTTGGCGAAGTGAACCCTCCTGAATGGACAGTATCGAGTTTTGTTAGCTTTTGATAAATCGTTTGTCATCGTCGTGTCCTGTAAATCAGACGAATTCTGAAGTTGTTGAATTTTTTGAGGCTGGAGAAACCGGGTTCAAAGAGAGGACCGTCTAGCACAAGCTGAAAGGTGCAGGCAAACGCCCGTACTCCATGTGAATATTTAGCCGTCTCGCCGTGGACATCGCATTGAGAGCCAGCAGTCGACAGATTTCTAGGTAACTGTCCAGACGGTGAAAGAGTCGACTTAGGCTACGCCTACCGTGACATCACAATCTATGAACCCTTTCTCACTACAGGATCTGGTCCCCCGAGTCTTTTCTGTTTGGCCTGGCAGAGGAGCAGGGTCTTGGGCTTGGGCAGTAGTTCTTGTCTGATCACCTCACCTTGCCATGGACATTACATTGGTATGCGATGTATTGCTACTAGGAACGCAGGTACACAGGTGCATAATATGAATTCACTTTACTTATACCCTCTGTGAGTCCTCCAATACTCGTAGTCAACTCTGCGCAAGAACTGCTTGTCGTTTTTTACTATGTAGTTCAGTAGCTTAGCGCGTGCTAATGATGCACAGCTAAGCGCTCAGTGACCGCCACCACATGAATCATTCACCCTGAGCTCTGTCAGCAAGCTTCCAGCGTCATGCAGACACAACACCACAGCACCAACAACCCATACGAGGCGAAATACGGGTACTCCCGCGCAGTCCGACGTGGCCCCTTCATCTCGGTATCGGGCACAACATCCATCGACCCACACACAGGCATCGTCCAGCACCCCACCTCCGCGCGCGCGCAGGCAGCCGCCATCTTCCGCGAGATCATATCGGCTGTTGAGGCGCTGGGTGGGGCGAGAGTCGATGTGGTGCGTGTGCGCATGTTCGTCACTGTAGGCGAGGATGCCGATGCGGTGGGGCTGGCTCTGAAGGAGGCGCTCGGGGATGTTGCGCCGGCAGCGACGATGATCGTAGGCGCCCGGTTCGTGAGCGCTGAGATGAAAGTTGAAATTGAGGCAGACGCGATCGTAGCGGGCGCGGCAGTTTGATATCAGGACCAGTGTGGATATCTTGCGACATTACTAGATACAAGCAGCTGGATTCAACTACGATAGATGAGCGTTACACAAAGCATTGGTAAATGGGCATTCAGGAGTCCATTTCGAACGAACTTGGGAGAAACGAAAGCGGATTAATGTACTATGACTCGATCAGTCTTCCGACTGCTATCACTGTCCCCTGCTCCCTCCTTTAGCAAGAGGACGCAAACGCCAGCGATAGCAAAAATAACGACGCTGGCGTAGACTGGGAAGGATCTATCCATCATCAGAAGCATCCCTCCAAGCATAGGAGCAATCATTCCTCCTCTGTGGATACGTTGATTTGAGAAATTTGAGCAGAAAAGGTGGGGTGGAGAACGTACATTCGTGACAAAGCAGAAGCGATCCCACATGCAGTGCCTCGTACTGCGAACAGGTCAGATACCAGTGCCCTGTTCGGTAGGATCACATTACCTTTGGTACCAAAGATTTCTGGTGTCCACCCGTACAACACAGCCCACATTGCCTGGATAACGTTTAGTACACCAAGTGTGAGATGTGCATTGAATTGGCTCACTGTAGCACTGAGACTGATACCAACAGTACTCGTTCGGACAGCCCAGCTGGCTTCCACCATAACAAATACAACACAGAAAAATGCCGTAATGAATGTGCTCCCAGCCAACGACCATCTGCGGCCAAGAGATGACTCTATTAGATAGGCACCTAGCTGAATTAAACGTAAGGAAAAATGAGGATATAGCACGCAAAAAAATATTCACCAAGGCACCAGGACATCCACCAATTGTAAATATCACAACATCCCATAGGCTCTCGTCTAGCGTTTTGGGAATAAGGAGCTTCGAGCCAGTTTCTAACAGCTTTGGTAGAAATACGTTAAACATAGTGTACGCTGAAGAAGCTTGTGAGTCTCCAGGAATCGCTAATTGAAATTCAATTCGTACCAAGTGACATCGTAAACCACGCCGACCACACGAGAATCGTGGTTTTCAGCCATTCAGGTGACAACACCATCATCACTCGGTCCCACCACGCCCAAAGCGGTTTTCTGAGCCAATCTGGTAATACACTGTACACTTTCTTCTCATAAATAGACGACCTCCGTGAAGCCATGGACATGCGGCGCGTTCTCGCAGACCGGAGAGTGGATTCCTCTTCTAGCACGGGCATCGACATCGATATTGATGGCGACCGAGTGGCAGCTGATGGGAACTCCTTCGATGCCGCCTCTTCGATAACAGCGCCAACAGCAGGAGTGCTGATGACAGGAGTCGCGAATGTGTGAGAGTCCAATATCGGCGTCTCGCCGGTCGAGGCGTAGTGGGTTATCAGTGGGGCACGAGCGGATCTACTGGATTCGGTACTCGAGGACCTGCTCAAGGCCTGAGTCCCGTCTTCGATGATACTGGCATCGAAGATAGTTGAAGAATTCGCACGAGGACGGTTATCATCCTGCTTCTGTGTATTACTTGGGTCTGATACGACGGTGGTTGCAGGTGGGTGGTGATCTGCGACATCCTCTAGCTCAATGGATAAATCGGATCCATTGAAACGGGAAATCATTTGTAGGGATTTGATGGCATCTTCTGGACGACCAGCATGTACGAGGTACCGAGGTGACTCGTGCAATCTGAAGAAGACCATCCGGGCAAGGAACATTGAGAGTGTCTGTAGAGGTAGGTGAGAGGGTGTCATAGGACGAATCCGCGAGCAGTCCGCGCGTTTAGGAGGGAAAGGGGGATGGGGTATGGGGGGGTCCTCTGAGTGGACGCTCATGCAATAACTATGTACGTACTATGAAGCCAAGGGTCATGAGCAAATACCTCCATCCCTGGTTTTGAAAATCCACATCGCAAGGAAGAAGGGAAGCTGGACAAGAATTTTGGGGGACAACAAAAAGAGCAACGACAGCCGAAAGCACGGCGCCGAAGGAGAAGAAGACAGATAGGGCTGTGACAAGGTACTGTTTTCCCTTGGGCATGTGCTCCAAGAGGAGGGTACCATCGGTAGGCATTGAGCCCTGGAAACCAAAGTCAGATAGACTCTCATTCACAAGAAACTGCACGCACGCCCACAGCCGTTCCGAGAAAGAAGAGGACAAGACATAGCGCCACGAACGAATTGGTGAAAGACGCCAACAAGCCAAATAGTGAGGTGAAAAAGAGGGTAGCATTGAAAGCTGCACTACGGCCCATGAGATCAGAACCTATTGAAGAATTGTGTCGGAATTCGTGTTGTCGATTTGGAGAATGAGGATACGCACATGTGCCCCAACCCACTGCCCCAATCATCATTCCAGCAAACATGGAAGAGGACAGGGTCCCGATATAACTGTCGGGAACTACATGGAATGTGAGTTCCTGAGCAAGCGAACGCATCGACAGCTATATTTATCCGTCGCACGCGGGAGCAATTCTCACCAGAGTAGTGCTGCTGTACCCGTGGTAGTATGATGGCAACTGCTTGTATCCACATCTTAGATGGTGCGTCAGCCATTGCGAAGGTGAAAGAAGCATGGGCCCTGCGCAACATACATTATCTGCCATCCACCCTTATGTTTAAGCTCTTCAGTGTGATATCATTAGCGATCGACACATAGGCGACGTACCAAATCCGCACAGAGACAATAGCGTCCACTGATAGCTGCCCATCCCAATCTTATCTATTGTTTTATCGAGCTATCGAGGGAGTTAACCAGGTGTCTCGATAGCTGGAATCGTAGGACGCTTACTGGAGTCCTTTTATCGTTCGGGTCATCGCCTGCAACTAGGCGCTGTTGCTCGACGTCTTCGTAGTCAGGGAAGTAGGAGTCGGTCATGACTGGGTCAGTCCAAAAGCCAGAGGCACGAGGGGTAAGGGATGCCATTGCATATGTATTGCCCGAACCTTATAAGCAAATGGCGCAATCAAGTATGAGTTAAGCGTAACAGTCAGAGGAGAGGGGAGAGCTTGTTGCACTCCATTTTTGGAACCACTGCCGGGCACGTGGCTCAATTAGTGCCCTAAATTTAGTTCACAAAATTGGAGAGTCCAAACCGCAACATGAGCTGGAGTAGCGTATAGTATTGCTTATACAACCAGCCTGTGCGAGACGATTTCTGTGAAAACGAAACCTATGGACATTTTTCCCCCCCAACGGCCCAACTTTTAACCCGGTTCAACCGGGACAAGATTAGGCCCCGTGATCTGTTGTATATTGATTAAATAAGCGGCATTCCCAGCACGGTTACCTGACCCCCGGGCTCGTCAAAAATATTTATTTATGTAATTATCAGATACTTTCCTTTTCTGGGGGGAATCTGAATCTGATGCACGAACGAGGTTTTCAGATTTTACGACTTGTACAAGGATGAGTCTGTCTTCATTACTTCTTGGCTCCGTGAAAAAGGTCGACACTGAACTTGATGCTCTGTTCAAATCAAAGGTACCATTCCTTGGCTTTTACGACGTCTTCGTGCTCATTTTTCGCGTGTTGCCTGCTGCGAAGCCTGCAACGATAATTCCAGTTCCTGGAACCTCCAAGGATGCAGCCAGAAAGCGGAAAATAGATGCAGAAGATGCAGAGATCGTCAAAGAACCCGCCAAGAGGCCTAAGCCATCCCCAAAGAAAGCAGCCACGCTCAAGCCCAAGTCACCAGCGACGCCTCAGGCAGAAGCCTCTAAAATAAAGCCTACAAAACGCGCAGGAAGCATTAAAGGGAAGGGGAAAGACCCAGTGTCGTCTGGCGAGGACGATGAAGATAACTCGGACTTGGAAAATGAGTACTTGCACGCAAAGCCCACTGCAGCCAAGGATTCTGACGTTGGCGAGTCTGGAAGCGAGAAGGACCTGGTGCACGAATCATTAAAGACAAAGGGGAAAAGGCCTTCACGTCCCAAGCAGAAATTTATCCCTGCAGACGAATCTCCAGAACGGAGAGACCAGCGAACGGTCTTTGTCGGGAACCTACCTTTAGAGGTCGCTCAAAAGAAGGTATCTCATCCTTTTCTGTCTGCCTCAGATGATCACGCTCACACCCTCCTTCAGATGCTACTAAAACAACTTCAGCGACACATCCTATCCTCCATACCTACCGCAAAAATCGAGTCAACGCGATTCCGCTCAATACCCTTCCAAGCACCAACCTCCAAGCTACCCGTAGACGATAGCGAGAACTCAACCAAGACCCAAAAGTCAGTTCGCGCGCACGACCGCGATCGCATGGCTGCCTGGCGGCAGAACGCTTCCGCGCTCGACGAAGCGGACTTGAAGAAGGACGACAAAAAGTTCTTGAACCCCAACCAGAAGAAGAAGATCGCGTTCATCAACCAAGAATTCCACACCACGGCTGATTCGATCAACGCCTATGTTGTTTTTGCGCATCCAGCGCCAGCCGAGAAACGACCCGCCAACTTGCCCCCTCTTCCTCCCACTCTGGACCCATATGAGGCGGCTCGTCTTGCCGCTGAGAAGTCCGATGGGACCTTGTTCATGGAGCGTATGATCCGTGTTGATCTGGTCGGGATAAAACGTGGAATTGTCAGATCTTCAGACCCCACCTCAGGGCACGGCATACTGGACACCGACCCGAAATGCTCGATTTTTGTCGGGAATCTTGATTTCGCCAGTAAAGAGGAGGATCTAAGGGCATTTTTCGAGAGCCTCATGCACACCGAACGCGGACTAGCTCCAGTGGCCGAGGGTGACGACCAGGCAGCGTCAGGTGAAGGAGGCTCCGTGCACAAACCAAATACTTGGGTCACACGTGTCCGAGTCGTCAGGGACAAAGAAACGCAGCTCGGTAAAGGATTCGCGTATGTCCAGTTCGCAGTGAGTCGGTATCTTTCAAAAATCACTCTTTATTCACGGATATATCCAGGATCGTGAATGCGTTGACGAGGTTCTGGCCCTCGAGGAAGTTAAACTCAAGTTCGCTAAACGGAAGCTGCGTGTGCAACGCTGTAAAACTGCGCCGGGCGGTGTAACCTCTGGGGTCAAGGTAGGCGCGGAAGGCAGAGGTCCAAGACCCATCAGAGCGCCTGTTGTCATTCCAAAGGGGGATCCATTGCTAGGAGAAAAACTTGCTGGGCTCTCGAAGGACACAAGGAAGCAAATTAAATCGACCGACGCTGATCGAGTGGCACGCAGGCTTGCGAAGAAAAAGGCGCGAATGTCGATGAGCGCTAGTGCTCCGAAAGCGAATGTCAAGGACCGCGATCGGATTCGTAAAGGCCCTGCTACGGGTAAGCCACGCACGAGTACCAACGCTAGCGGTAAAAGGGAGAGCAAGAGCAGGGTCCGAAGCGACAAAAGCATAGCGAAAAGAAATGCCAAAAAATGACTTGACCACTGACACTGGGCAAGCGTTTTCCTTATATCACGATGCATGTTATATCATAGCGTAGGGTTTTGGCTCGCGACTGGTCTAATGATAAATATCCTCCGACCATGCTTCATACTTCTCAGCGTGTTCGAGCAATGTCGCAGCTTTGCGCTTCGCCGCTGAGACACTAGTTTTGTGGAGCGGCAGATGCAGAGGAGGGTCTGCCATCGATGCGACCTTGTAAAAAGCCAGTGAGGCCTTGTACATGTCTCCGTTGATGAAGCTCGGCGTAACGAGGATGTTTCGCATCAAAGCTGCCGCTTGCTCTGGGTCTGTGTATGCAGGGTGGACGGGGAGGTATGTGCCGCTGGTTTGGAAGCTCGTTCGGAATGGACCAGGTTCAAGGAGAGAAACCTATGAGTATGCATGAGAAATATGAGATTTAGGAAACACTCCTCAAATACCTTGATGTTCCACTTTGGATCCATTTCTTTTATATATGCCTCTGTCAGGCCCTCGAGGGCTGGAGCGCAAATCCGTTAGGCGGGGAAACCTTAAAGCCCTAGGCACTACTTACCAAATTTCCTGGATGAGTGGATGCAATATGTCAATGGAAGCATGTAAGAGGTAAACTTGAACTAACGCAGCGCTATAGTATCCCATGCATGGGAGACCTGAGATTCCACATTCAGAGGACACCTGCAGTAGCCGGCCACCAATAGGTGTGTTTTCGCGGAAGCATTTCACAGCTTCCCTCGTCAC
This sequence comes from Phaeolepiota aurea, assembly GCA_036937095.1. Classification (NCBI taxonomy): domain Eukaryota; kingdom Fungi; phylum Basidiomycota; class Agaricomycetes; order Agaricales; family Squamanitaceae; genus Phaeolepiota; species Phaeolepiota aurea. The sequence continues at coordinate 7,380 of JASFDG010000690.1, forward strand.
GTTTGCCGCACCCCAAAAGTTGACCTAAAATCGGTATTATCCGGTAATCCCAAGGCGAATCGATTGAAATGCAGGCTTACCTCGAACAAAGATTGAGCAAGGCCGTTCGGCGTACCCTCAATCTCCCCAACGATCGTGCTCCCCGCATTATTAAAGACGACGTCTACCCTTCCAAACGTCTTTCGGCCTTGTTCGAAGGCTGACTTTATCTCGTCTTCCTTGGTCACATCCAATTTTAGGACGAGGAGCTTCTCCGCGGGGTGAATTGCGATAAGGTCACTCAGTGCCTCTGGCTTGCGTAGAGTGGCGATAGCGATGTCCCCGTTACCCAGAACAATCTCTGTTATTGTGCGACCGAAGCCAGTCGAAGCACCTAAAGGTAAAATTGTCTCTCAATTGATGGCGTTGTATGAATTGTTTAAGCCCTGACCAGTGACTAGGTCCACCGTCAGTAAGCGATTCAAGAAGTAATACCAGAACACTCACTAAGCCAAACTTTTGGAATTGCCATTAGAACCTTTGAACGATGAGGAGAATCCAGAAAGTTAAGTTGAGTATAACCCAATCACTTTACGTTGTTGCCTTTTAAATGGTCGCGCTTTCCTCCCTCTTGGATGATCGGGGTAACTCACAAGCTAAGGCATATTTTCACGGAAGTTTGGGTGGGCGCTGGAAAGGCGCCTTCCAGTTACGTAGTTGCTCATACGTGAGGTGTATTTTCGCTTTATTGAATGAATGCACAATGCCATCATACAGGCTCTAGGGGTTGAGAGGTTAACGGGTCTGGAGTACGAATTTGACACGGTATAGGTTACCAATTGGTAGCGCGCAGGACCTCGTCTGCAGCAAATAAATTCCGCACGATAATACCGATTCTAGAACTGAACCTTGCAAGAATCCCGCGTCTGCATCACGCTGCCTATAACACCTGGGGGCGATTTATTTGAACATACATTCTGGAGTCAAGTGGAGTCATAGTGCTTGGCAGAAGACAATTGGATAACGGATACGATTACCCAGGGCTGCCAGATTCAGAGGTCATTTATCGTGGAATGCCAATTCAAATGGCTTGCATAACTGTGGGCAGATAAAATGCGGATTGGGGTTTATGCTGCAATATGCATACGTTTATGCACATGACTCCGGCAACAGGATGGTACTGGCAGTAGTCAAATTGTGTGATGTAAACACATAAACATATGGTTCTCCTGCAAGTTTGAACGCGTTGACTCTTGGCAAATGACTTTGGTTCAAATTTCAGCACCTCTGCAGTACTATCAGCAAAGGACCAGAGTAGCACCGATATTGAAAGCATCCACACTAGGCGACGTTGCTATAGTATTTCCGTTGAAGCCGCTGACACGCCAGTGACGACCGCATACTCATTTTAGAGCTAGCCGAGTTTACGATGTGGACATTGGAGCTCTGAATTGCATAGGATAGCTGCCAGAGCCTTTTTGCTATTGGCTGGTTCGACTATTTGCACCCCATGGTCAGATACGACAGTGACAGGAACTATATCCCGGCTCAGTCAAAATTTGACACCCATAAGGTATGGTCCGCTTCCCAAATTCTAGCGCCAGTCTAGCTCAGCTTTCATCCTATCTACCTTGAACCGCGTTCCGGCTCTGCAGAGCGATGCCAAGTTGGACAAAATGTGTTTCGCAGGGTTCTTCTAGCTATCGCGGGTACCAAACCGCCTCTCTGCGATGATTGCATCAAGTCGGCATTTGATGCGACGCGACTAGAGCTACATGATCTTAGCTTTCCACCCGTTTTAGGATCAAAGGCTTCATTACCGAACTGGAAGGGGACAGAAATCTCTTCACAGATTCCACTCCCCACACACCGACTTCTAGGGCCTTCCGATCGATGCTATGGTAAGTAACTCTGACAGGTCTCTCCGATTGAATTGCCAGATCAGGCTTGACTGAATAGGACTTACCCATTATTTTCAAAGCCGTTTCGGCCGTAAAAAGAATCAGAATGTGTGGCGATTAAGTGGGCTCGCAGATCCGCCCTCGCGTTCACTGAGACTCGCGGTGTCGACGCTGATGCGCACTAAGCCGGAGGAGATATTGAAGATTCTAAATATGCATGAGGGTCCGCCTGCACCTTTCATCCCTCGCCAGCTGTCCCCTCACAACCTAGCTATGACATTTGGTGGTACTTGAAAAGATCGGACGGTAAGCCTTAACCGGAAACCGGAACCTTTCAGCTAGCCTCTCAACTTTGGTTGTGCGTGCGGGAAACAATGATGACATTCGATTTATCGGCAACTAACAAAACTCGATTACTGTCAATTCAGGAGGATTCCCTTCACCAACGTGGAACGCCTCGGCTTCAGAGCACCCCAGCTTAGGTGACTTTGGTGATGTTCCACGCAGCGTTCTTGCTCGACCCGCTCTTCGCGAATGTCACCTAATGTTCTTGTCAGCACAAGACAGCTGGGTAAAATCCTGAGCTCGACTCACGGAAGTGCCGGGGTCAGCACTGCTGAGGGTCCAGAAGAGTTCGGGAGCGCTATCCGAGTTCGCTATGCTGTGGGCGCCATGTCAGATTATCCACGACGACATACAGAGCAGGAGCACGACTTGCGTGTAAGACTTATCCGGGTTCTGGACGAGCGTCCAGTTCTGGGACGAGGCGGATCCTATGACGGCAGACCCCTCAGTAGGGCGACGAGGGGAGTACGCGAATGTGTCGGTTCCCTTGTTCTTGATGGTGTACACGTCACCGCCCTGCGAGCGGAAGATCCACTGCAAAATATCGACCAGTCAGCACATCGAGGGCACGGAAATAGCGGTGCAATTCTGACCTCGACGCTGGCACCAATGGTGCTTGAGACGACTGAGGTGACCTCGGTGGATTCGTTGGAATCGGCAAGCGTGGCCTTGACCGATTTTCGTCCGGAATTTGCGATGTAGTAGGTTCCGTCCAAAGACATGTTTGATGATATG